>CAJVPP010001028.1:0-23429 GCA_910592005.1 Funneliformis mosseae | reverse complement strand
TGGTATATGTGTCCTATTTGACAGATATGGTATATTTGACATATATTATTTGACAGATTCATCAGTTTTTTCCAGTTTCAGCAAGTTAAAATTGATTGCATTATCAAATTTATCTTTAAATTTAGACCATTTGGAGTTATCTATTAAATTATAATTGAAAGAGGATTTGATTGGATACTTCTTTTTAGATATAGAGTGCTTCAAGAAATTTATAATTTTGGTCGAAATAATATGATGATCTGAAACAGAAAAGTTTACATAAGTGATTTTACAATCAAGGATATTAAAAGATAATTCAGGCATTATAAAAATGTAATCGATTCAAGACTAAGACATTTTGTTAGCAAAGAAAAGATATAAGGGTCTGTTTTTTTTTAAAATGAACATTAATAACATCATATAAATCATAATAATTAAGGGAATTAATAAAATTTGAATTTAAAAAAGAGTTATTAGAGTGACCTATATCTATATTTAAATATTCAATGAGAATAATATGATATTTATTTATGATGATATTGTCTAATAATTGTTTTAAAAATCTAACTGATTGTTTTATTATTTTGGTTAGAGGATTGGCAGGAGGAAAGTAACAATTAATAACTAATAATTTTATTTGTTTGCAAATTAAAGTTTTATAGAGATGATTCTATCAAATTTGAAGTCATAAGCAAAAATATGTTTAGTAATACAAGGGTTAAAAGAAAGGCTGATGCCTGTTTTAGTTGAATGGAAGTTTAGATTATTGCTGAAAATGTGATATTATCAGAGAAGTTACGATTGAAAATGAAAGTATCATCCTTAATATTTGTTTCTTGTAAATTTATGATGTCAAATTGATTGATTGATTGAAAATAAAGAAAAAGGATAATTTTATTTTGCAGGGTTATTGAAAGAATAGACATTGTGTACTGCAATTCTAAGATTAAGATAAGATAAAATATGAGAAATAGGAGTATTTATAGTATTCATTATTGGAACAATATTTATAATAATAATAATTATTATTGTTAGAAGCTGCTGATGCAGCGTTCGATTATTTTGTTAAGATTTTTAATCAGTATTGAAGTAAAATATTTGTAAATTAATAAATCAATTTCATGTATAGATCGTTATATTAGTTTACATTCTTCTAGAATTGACTTATCCTCGTGAGTTATATCAGTTACCTGTTAAAAATGTCAGATAACTTTCCTTTCTTTTCTATTTAAGACAGAGTTTATTATCTTTTTTAGATCAGATTTGTAGTCATCAATTCTGTCTTGTAGGGCTTGTTATATGTTTAAAAGTTTAAATTTATGTTCTTTAAGTTTAGCCTTCATTTGTAAATAAACTATTAATGATTATGTGTCAATTAGTATTAATTTAATATAAATATTGTTAGGAAAGGATCCATTGAGACAACATATAGAGAACAATCTTGAGCAATTTTGAGGAATTTTTCATGAAGGTTAAACTATTTGAGAGAGATAAGATTATTTTTAACATATTTTTGTGAGGATTTAGAAAATTTCTGTAGTATTCTGATATTATTGGATATGGTAATTGGTTGTTTAAACAGTTGATAAACTTTAGATTTACTGATAGGAATATATTTGTTCACAAACGAGATTAATGTATCTTAAAACAAATCCTAATATCTGTTCAGAGCGGATTGTAAACACTTTTAAGAACACAACTGTTAATGACATAGTCTAATTTATCTCTAAATTATGTCTATTTCTTTGAGTCCATCTTATTAAAATCAAAAGAAGATTTAGTAGGATAATTATGACTATTTGAATTAATTTATAAGAAGTTAAAACATTTAATGATGGCAATATGATAGTCAGATTTGTATATCAATGGGTGATACATCAGCATTGAGCATATTAAGTATCAGTTCAGGTGTTATTCAAATATAATCAATTCTTGATAATGACTGATTATGATGAAAAGTGGTAAAATGTAATCTATTAGTATCATGTAAAACTGTGAAAGAATCGAAAAGGTTATAATGATTCAATAAATTAATAAAAGAGATAGTTCAGGATGAGTTATTTGTTGTGTGATCTATATCTGCATTAAAATCACTAAGGAGAATAATGTGATAATCATTTTTAATAACGTCATCAAGAAGGTGTTTAACGTATGTTAAGACTTGCTTAGTGATTTTTTCTTTAGATTTTTCTGAGGGAATGTATACATTAATAACAATAAGTTTTTATTTGTCAGAAAATCGTAACTTTGTATAAATAACTCTATTGAGTTTAGATTCATGTTGAAAAATATGTTTGAAGAGTTGAGAACTAAAAGATAACTGATTCCAAATCCACAAGACTGATAATCACAGTTTTTACTAAAAATTGTTAAAAAATTTGGGAATAATCAATTAATAATTGAAGCATTACTGTATTTAAAATTGGTTCTTGTAAGATCAGTATATTAAAATGATGTGTTTCATAAAGTGAAAAGAGAATGTTCTGTTTGGTAGGCTCATTGAGTCCTCTAATATTATATGAGGCTATGGAAAGATTTTTTTGTTTTAATAAGATTAAATATATTATTAGGTTCTATTAAAATATCAGTAGGAATAGTATTTATAATATATATTATATTTATTGTGAGAGGCTGCCAATGCAGTGTTCTGTCATTTTATCAAGATCTTTATTTAAGAGGTCAAAAACTTGTGTATCATATTGGCTAATAAGATTTATATTAATGAACACAGTTTGGAAATCTTGACAAGTTTTGAGTAGCTTGTTGATTGTCAGAGTGAATTCAAAGATTCGCTGTTGTTATTTTTGGCAAATAGCGATAAGTTGTTCATTAGTTTTTGTCTATAAGTGAGCAGTACAGAGTAATATGTTCAATGAATAGAGATTTTATATCTACTTCAGTAGCAGTATCAAGAAGCGTATTATTAAATAATTTAGTTTTTTGTGGATTGTAACTTTGATATTTAGTACCTTTTCAACTACTTCAAGGCGAGATTACAAAAACTTAAAAGTAGAATAAAGGCTAGGGTACTAGCAATAGATTCAAGTTGAGATATGACAAATTTCTTAAAGTCAGGATCGTGCATTGATTTATCTGCTGCTGTACCAGTTTTAATATTCGGAGTAGGACATACTGTATTATCAAATATAGTATCATTATCTATTGGTTCATTCTCCCACCTTAAGATAGATAGTTTTTTAGTCACTTTACTTAGAATAGCATTAGGCTTTTTCAGTAAAGGAGGGGAAGGAGAAGGTCCTTTATTTTAAATTTGCAGACGTCTGACATTAGAACTCAAAGGATTAACAACATCAGCAAATGTAATATTATCTCTGATAGCATTACAAGATTTTTTAGGTGCAGTATATCCGTTGAATTGAGCTGGTTAAAACCTTTAGTATAAGTATTGAGTATTTTTATCTTTTAGAGTATTTTGTTTTCTAGAGTATGAAGATGCATTATAATGTATTGACGAATAAATAGCATATAGTTTAGTTTTTGTGTCTGTCTATTCAAGTTTTTTGTTGTTAAGTGTAAGTTTGTCAGTTGCAATTATAGCATCAGCTTTATTAGTATTGTGAAAGTAGAAGTACACATATTGCAAGTAGTTATAATTTGATCTTGCTCACAGAATAATCTAAGCGGTAGGGTCAATTATTTTATTAATGTCAAGGATATCACGTACTGTAGTATCTCGTGAAAGATTAGTTAGTTTTTTAGAGAATTTGAAATGATCTTGAATTTCTTTTCTGTTTAAGTCACACATGTGAATATGAATAGAGTCATTGATGATAAGTAATCTATTAGTTGCTTGAAGAAGATCAAATTTAGCTTTTTCATCAAAAGTAATAGTAATGCATTGCCACAGGTTTCTAGTTTTCATAATGCAACGTACGATATTTCTGTAACAGAAAAAAAAAATTTTTAATTCGTATAACTATAAAATCTAATGAAATCTCAGTTACTGTGATCGACTATATAGGTACAAAAGGGTGTGATTTTTGTACAACTAGGAGTAAAAATATGATTTTGTTCATATTAAAAATCTGTATTTTACAAAGATCATCACATTCGTTAGAGTCTAAAAAGGCAACTTTGAGAATGTTGATTAAAGGATCAGCAGAAAGTTTTTCATGTATGACTCCTGCAAAGAAAGTATAGTTAAAACAATATTTATCAGTAATTTTAGCGATCTTCTGTTGAAGATTAGCTCCAAGGTATTTTTCGAGCAAAAAATACATGAAAATTTTTTCAGCATTGAGGAGTGACACAGCAAAAGCTACTGAGATGATATTGATAGTATTTTCAGACATGTTAGAAATACTGTTGACGTTCATTTCATCTTTTTGTTATTGGTTATATTTTTAGTGACTATATCAGTTTCTTTATTTTTCCTTTTATTAAGGGGTAAAAGTGTAATATCAGATATTTGATTAATTTACATAGTGATAATAGAGGTTATGCAATATTAGAACTTTTAGCGATGGCTTCTTATTCAGTTATTTAGGTAGTATTCTGTCTTTTTTGTAGTGGTAGATTTTCTTTAGCTAGCAACACAAAGCGATCGTAGTTGTTAGATTTTTAATTTTTTTTTAAGTTTTTTTAGTGATTAGCAGAAAAAGTTTTTTTTTCATCCTTTTACATGAAAAATTCTATTCTATTTATATAAAATTAATGTAGATTATTTCTGTAAATCCTAATCCTATTTCTATAAATTCTAATCCTATTCCTGTAATTCCTAATCCTATTCCTGTAAATTCTAATCCTATACTTGTAATTTCTAATCTTATTCCTGTAATTCTAATCCTATTTCTGTAATTCCTAACTTTTTCATTTAATGTTTTTATAATTTTTCCTAAATTTCCTTTTTTTTTGTCATTTTCATTATTCTTATAATGTTATCTATGATATCATATTTTCTTTTTAAAATTTCTTTTATTTTCTTCATTCAGTGATTGATTTATCTTTTTCCTTTAGTAAATAATTTATCCTTCTTTTTTGGCAAGTAATTTATCCTTTTTTTTTCGATAAGTAATTTATTCTTATTTCTTTAGTAAGTAATTTATCCATATTCTATATCTTAGATTTTCAGTTAAATATTTATCTGTTAATCTTTATTTAGTCAAATATTTCTTTAATTTTCCTTGTAATATTACATAATATTAGTTTTATGAATTTTTAACCCTATAATGTTTCTTTTTTTCTTTATTTTTTAGTAATAGAGATTTTAGAAATGTTTTTATAAGTTTATTAAAAGGTTCTTTTTAATATTTACTTTAGAAATATTATTAATATTTCTTTTTTTTTTTATTATAAAAAATAGACTTTAATTAAAAAATATTATTAATATTTCTTTTTTTTTATTTGTAGTAAATGAGACTTAGAAATAATTTTATAAGTTCATAAGGAAGAATTCTTTTTAACATTTGACTTCAAAAATATTATTAATATTTTTTTTTTATCTGTAGAGAATGTGACTTAAAAATAATCTTAAAAGTCTATTAAAGAGGATTCTTTTTAATATTTGATCCCAAAAGTGTTTTTTTTTTATAAGAAATGAAACTTAAAAACAATCTTGTAAATACATTAGGAAAAAATTCTTTTTGGCATTACTTTAGAAATATTATTAACATTTTCTTTATTTTGTAGAAATAAACTTTTAAAATGATCTTGTAAAATCATTTAAAGAGAATTTTTTCAACAATAACTATTGGTATTTCTTTTTTTCTTTAATTTTTAAGAAATAACTTGTAAGTCTATTGTAAGAGAATATTTTAAAAAATTATTATTAGTAAAATTGTCTTTTCAAATTTATTGTTTATTATAATAAAATAATACAAAAAAAAATTTAAAATTTAACATAAAAATAAACTTTTATTTTATTTAATATATATATATATTTTACAAATTTTAAAAATATATATATTAAATTTAAAATTTTTTATTATTTAGAAAAATAAACATCTTTATAAAAATTATTAATATATTAATAAATTTTGTAAATAAATAATTTTTTCATTCTTTTGTTAATAGAGAAACTAAAATTACATTTAAATTTTATTAATGTTAAAAATTATTACTATTAAGTAATATAAAAGATTTTTTACATCTTCAAACTTTTTTGAAATATAAATTTTTCTAATATTATTAAATAAACTATTAAATCGAAAATATTAATATTATTTAATATTAAAAAAAGATTTAAAATGAAACTTCAAAAATTTATTAAAATTATATTAAATCTATCCTAAATCATTTTTATAATGAACTGATTTATTTCTTATCGTTGATATTTTTATAACCTTTCAATACCTTCTATAGTATTTATTTTTATTTTCCAATATATTATTTTAATTTTACTAAAAAGTGAATTGCAAATAAATTTTATGTATTTTAAAATCATAAATGAATAATAATATCATTATACCATTTTAACATTATCAATTATGTCCAAAACTATAAAGATAAATTATTTTTATTTTAATCTGAACAATTATCACATGTAATCTTTTTTCTTCTTTAGCAAATTTTTAAAAGACATTACTACTGCTTAGATTTATTTAATATAAAATAATACCTATCAATCTTAATAAATATTAAATATTAAGATACAAGTTAATAAGCTTATTTGAAATTAGAACGAATTATATTATTCTTTTTAGTTTATTAAACTTATCTTTAAACTGTTAGTTTCTCAAGATATATGAATAATTATTTAATATAAAAAATGTCTTTATTAAAGAAATGAATTAATATAAAAAGTCTTAATATAAAAATTTTACATGATAATAAGCTAACTATTTTAATCTTTTCTACTAAATTTTAGCTATATTTCTATCTGTATTTTTGTTTTTGTTTCTATTTTTCTGTCTTATTTTCTGTTTTCTATTATTTCTAATTTCCTTTATATTTATCTTATTGTATTCTAATTATAGTTAATTACAAATATTTGGCTAATTACATTATTTAACTAATTACATCATTATCTATCTAACTAATTAATTATATTATTTATCTATTCTAATTATATTTATTTAATGAATATTTATTGTCATATTATATGATTTACTTTACCTTAACTAATATATTATTTATGTAATTATTATTTTGCTATCTAATAAATCACTTTTTAATAATTAATATTTAATAAATTATTATTCGATAATTAATCCTGTAAAAGCATGATAAACTAAATTTATTATATTATTTACATCTTTTTCTATATCTTCAGATAGTTTATTTTCTTTAATAATAAAATTTAATTGATTTGATTATTTAATCCTTCTTTTATTTTATATATATCAAATAAATAGACTGAAAAAGTATTTTTAAAAAAATTGTTCTTACTTGCTGTAGTGAATATGATATTAATATATTTTATGCCTAATCATAATATATATATACAATAGTCAAATCATTTTTATTTTTATTTATATCATTATTATAATAATCATGTTTTAAATCTGTTACATCTTAATATTCTTTATATTATATACTAATTTGATTAAATTTCTCTAAATCATTTTTCTACTATTAATTTTGCTTTAAAATTTGTATAAATTTTACATAAATCACTTAAAAGTTAAAATTTAATTTGTAGAGTTAATATATACTATAGATTTAAATAACTATTTTTATTCTTATTATTCTCATAATTTTTATATTTTTTCATAAATTGGTCTATAGGATTTTTCAGTTAAAAGATAAATAAATATATCTGAATCACTTTTGAATCTTAATGGTAATAGTAAACTATATATATTGCTATATTATATTAAAAATTTGTTTTACTGTAAAAGAAACTTTAAAATCAATAAAAATCTGTGATAAAAATTTTAGTAAATATCCTTTATTATTATAAATTTATTCTCTAAATCCATTCTCTTGTAAATGTTTTTGAATAGTTAAAAAAATAGTATTTCTTAATATTATTTAATTTTAAATAAATAGTTTTACAAATAGAAAGGTTGATTAAAATTATATTTATAAATTATTTTTAATTTATTTTCTTCTTTAACTTTTTTATTTATTATTTCAAAAGATAAAAGTTAAGTCTTTAAAAATAATTTAAGCTCAATTTTTTCTAAATTAAATACTTCAAAATATTAATAAATAAAATTTTAAATCTTATTTTTCATAATATTTGTATAAATTTTTTTAAATTTTTGAAATTGGCAATGCAATTTTTCAGATTATTAAAAAAAATGGATTAAATCATCAATTGTATTTATATAAACTTATTATCTTCATATTATTCTAATTTTAAACTTAATAAATCATAGGTTGAAAATGTTATTATTTAAATAATAATTTATAATAAATATAATATGAGAAAATTTTTTAAAAATAAAAAAATGAAAAGTTTAAGTAATACAAATTATACATTAAGAATTTAAATAATTGAGATATAAAGCAAAAAAGAAGAGAAGTTTTTTTTTAATAACAAATTTATGATGATTTCATAGTTTCAATTAAAATTTCAAAAGGATAAATAAAATTAAAACAATTACTCAAGAAATCACAGGTGAAGATTTATAGTAACGTTAAAGATTATTTTCAATATTAAATATGTAAAATAAATATAAAATAAATACAAAGATAACACAAAGAAATTTCAGAGATTTTACTTCAGAGACTTCAAGTCAATATAATGAATTAATACAATATTATATAATAAGTTTTATAATAATAATTAAAGGGATTGCAATAAATATAAAGAGTCACAAATATATTATAATAGCTTTAAAGGGTTATAAAGAATAAGTTTTATTCTTAGTTAATTATACTTCTTTATTAATATAATATATATGTTTAATACTTAAAAAATTAACATTTTGTCAGTTACCTTTACCAGAAAAGATAAGACTTAATAAAAATACAAAAATAGATATTTATATATATTATATGTCAAGTGTCAATTTGTATTAGATGTAGCTGATGCATGTTAGGTATCGATTGATACTTAAAGTATGTTAGTTAATATTTGACAACTAAGGTATGTTAGTTGTCATCTGATACAAGTCAGTTATTATCTAACGCAATTTTTTTTAATTTTTTTAATTATAATTGATTCTTTTTATGTAATACAAAATAAAAAAAATTTTTTGTGAAATTTAGACAGTTCGCATTTTATTAATCAAATAAATTTTACTAAAGTATATATTTTCTTTCTTATTTTTTATTTTATAATAAACTATAGAGTCTTTAATTCCTTTTTAATATTCTTCTTTTATTCACTTTTTCTTAAGTAAATATCATATACCTATATATTGAATAATTGTTTTTTATTATTATTATATAAATAATAAATAATAACAATAATAATAAAAATAAATTGTAAAAATTTTACTTGCTTAATTAACTTCTTGTTTGTTTTAGTATTGCCAGTTACCATAACATTGGCTTTCACAATTATTTCCAATTTTTTTATAATAATACCTATTACTATTACAATTCCCTTTACAATTATAAATTGATCTTGTAGTTAAAGCTATATTTTGAAGATATATAACTTCTCTAACAGTAATTATATTTGTAGATATTGTTTTAAGTTTTGGATATTGGTTAACATCAAGAGGATCAATTTCTCCTGGTGAATAAAAAATATTAATAATTTCAAATTGAGATCTTAACTGATATTGATTATTAATTTTTTTCAGGATTTTACATGAGAGCATAAGATGGTCAGTATCAAAATGATCAATTTTTAATATAAAATTTCTTATTAAATCTTCAATTTTGTAGCTATAGCCTTTTCCTTCCTTTATTCATTTGTTTAACCATTTTCTTAGTATAATTTTTAAGGTTTTATCAAACAACTTCTTTTAATACTCTATAGTTTATAATCTTTTATTATAATGAAACTTTATTTGTAATATTAATAAAAACAGGATCTATAGAAATCAGCTGATTTGATACTTCATTTTCCTTATTTTTTATATATAGTATTTTGTATTGATTTTGCAAAACCTAAAATTTAAATTGATAATTGCAATAAAAATTTTATTGAAAGATTTTATTAAATTAATTAAATTGATAAAAATTAATAAAATAAAAACTGATAATAAAAATTATAATAAAAAATTATAATTTACAATAAAAATTACACTAAAAATTTATAAATTATAATAAAAACTAAAATAAAAATTACAATAAAAATAAAAATATAATAATAAAATAAAACTAAAGGTAATAATACTATATGAAATAATTTTGGTGTATAATAAAAATCTAAAAAAAATTTATCATTAATATATTAAATTAAATTTAAATAATAATACTAACAACATATTTACCAAGTAAATTTTCGTTAAAATCAAAATCATCATCTAAATTTTTATCAGAATTTATAAAATTTACAATTTTAATCGTTTTAGAAATATTTTTTTATTATAAATACTTCAGATAAATAATTTATCAATTATACTATAATTTTCACGAAGTTTATTACTATAAATAAGCTTATAAGGAGTTTTTTATGTGATATATAAACAGAATTATTTATGGATAAAATCACTAAGTAAAGTCCATATGATCAATTGCTTCTTTTAAAGGTTTCTCTCTACTTCCTTAATTTTTGTTGTAAAATATCATTTCCTTTTTCTATTAAATTTTGAGATTGTGGGTGATGAGGTCTTCCATTGATAATTTTTATAAATGGTTAAAGATTAACAAGTTCTTTGATTATTTTAGTATAAAATTCTTTTCTGTTGTCAGATTATAAAATAATAAGAGGAGAACTAATAAAAAAAAATAAATTAAATAAAAAGACTGCTACTTCAATAGCTTGTTTAGAAGTAAGTGGTTTTGTTTAAAAAAATCAAGTAAAATGATTATGAGCATAATAAATATATTTGTAATTACTATCAGCATTATAAGACAAATCAATTAAATCTATCTATAAAAAAATTTTAAATTAAAATACATTTATTTATAATATTAATTAATTAAATAAATTATTTTAATTACCTGCATATGAGATAGATAATTTTACGCAATTATTAGTTTATTTGCTAAAAGATGAAAAAAAGGCTTTCAGATAGCATATATAATGCAGTTATTAAATTTTTCAATAATTTCCTATCTTATAAAGCTCCAATTATGTTTAACAGACTCCTATAGTTGCTTTTGACCTGCATGATTATCAATTTTAGAATGTGTTCTATATAGTACTTTATATTTATTTTTAACTTTTAAAACAGGTTATTATTTTTTTTAATGATAATTCTATAGTCTTCTAGAGTAATTTCTTCAAAGATAAAGCGTTTTTTAGCCTATTTACATATAGTTTTTATGTTAATTTTTTTGTCAAAAGTAGAGTTTTGAATGAATTGAGTTAAATCAAGTTTAAAAATCAACTTTATTTAACTCTATTTTTTTAAGTTGAGTTGAGTCAAATTTATTTTATAAAATCTTTCAACTTGACGTTATATAAATTTTAAACTTGACTCAATTTGACTTAACTCAAGTTTAACTCAATTTAATTTTGACTTGAATTTATTTGAATTGAGTCAAGTTCAAATCAAGTTTTGAGTTAAATTTAAATTAACTTATAATATTTAAGGGTAGGGTCTTTTGTATATAATTGATAATAATTGATAACTGACTCAGTGATTGACATGTGTAATATTATAAAAATAGTAACAAATTAGTATCATCTGATCACAATTTATATTAGCCAATCATATGTTAATAAGTTTCGTATTTATTTCAAAAACTGTTGCCAAATTATAGAAGTAATAATATTTTCTGCATTTTCGCAAATTCCTACAATTTTACAACTAAGAGTCAATACTGAAGATTCAGAATGAACTTTTTGAAGATCAATAACTTGAATAATAATTTTTTATCAATTAAAGAATCCAGTAAATAAAGACACATTTTTTTTGAACGTAATTTTGTTTGAAAATGATTTGAGGGATATTCTGATACTTGCATAAGATTTTTTTAGTTATATTATTATTCTTATTTCCATAAAACACATTCACTATATTATTATGAGTTATATAATGTATGTTATTACTTTAAATTACCGCATGTTGTAATAATACTTTTACAATTCTAATAAGCCATAATGCCTCTGCTGTTACATTACAAAGATTTGGTTTATCTTTTTCTCATTCCTTACAATTTTCGCAATTGTGACATTCTGAAATCATTGGATCATCAGGCCAAAGAAAAAAATGATACGCTAGTTGTTGATGGCATTTATATACTGTTTCTGTAAATAATACCATTGTCATAACTTTTCTTATTTTTTATCCATTGTAGCATTTAGATTAGATGAATGTTATAACGCTGTAAAATTAGAAAGACTAATAAAATAGATTAGTAAATATTATATATTATAATATTATAGATATTATATTAATATTTACCTTTCTTGTCCATTACTCAAAATTGTTAATAATGTACAGATATCACTTCGTAAATAAAATAATATTGCTCTGGATTGTTGTCCAGATCGTCTAGCCCAACCAATTTCTTGTATATATCAATCATAAGACATTGGTAAAGTTGTATAAATTATTAAAGTAACATCATTTACATTTATACCCATACCAAAAGCTAAAGTTGCAAACATTATCTTGATAATTTTATTCTTCCAATTTACAGATATAATAGATTGTTCTTTACTTGTAAGTTTTCCATAATACATTTCTATAATAGCTAGGTCAAAATTTTTTTGAAGTTCTTTCATCATATCATTACATTCTATAACTGTAGCCTCATAAATAATTGCGCGTCTTTCAAGATTATCTAATAAATCAAATATAATTTGATAAAGTTTATTTTTTGTGATTAGTTTAGGTTTAATTTCTAATGTAATTTCTGGATGATGAATAATTGAAGTTCTAATAACTTTCATATTAGGTCTTTCTAAAATTGATTGTATAATTTCTACATCAACAGGCAAACATGTTGCAGTTAAAGTTAAAATAGGAACCATCAGAAAGTCATATTTTAAAGTTCCCAATTTTTTTCATGCGTCTCTATTAGAAATTTATAAATTACAATTTTTGTTTTTAATTTCTTATAAATTTGTTACTTACCAAATCCTTCATAAGAAACTATGCAATATGCTTCATTTATAACAAACTGGAAGCCTTGACTATTATAAACCTTTGTAATATAGTACGAAATTGAAAATTTTCTATATATTTTTTTGGGGTAACAAATAATATGTGACATAATCCGCTTGCAATTTTGGCAAAAATTTTTCTTGTATTAGAGGTGATTGTTCTAAAGAATCATATAACATTACCGCCAGTATTTCCATTCTTACCATTTCTCGCTTTTTAAATTTTTTAAAAAAAAATCAATAAAACAATCATATTTAATTTATTATTAAAAACAAATTATAACTTACTACTTGATCATCCATCAATGCTTTTTGAGGAGTAAATATTATAGTTAATCCCTGTAATAGTATACTTGCAACCGCATATATCAAACTCTTTCCCCTACCAGTCTTTAATATAGTTAATATGTCTTGATTGAATAAAAAAGATAATATACTCACGTTGCTTTTCACAATATCTTTCAAATCCAAAAAATTCAGTGATAATACTGTCTATTATATTATCTTTCAAAATTGATTCAGAAGTTGATTGTTCATGATATTGCATGTTTGATATATAGTTAGACAAATTATGTATTTTTAACTAACCACATAATGCATATAATCCATTGACATATTTTTTTTGAAAAGATCGACAAGCTATACATTTGAGAGATGATAATTTGAATGCAGCTACTAACAGAGCAAAAGATGGTTCAAATTTATTTTAATAAGCTCTTTTTGAATCCGCAAATTATATAGAACCAAATCCTATATAATTTAATAAAGATTTAGAATTAAAATATAACTATTATATAAATTATAATAAATAATACCTGAGAGAAATCAAAACTTTCTAATCATTTTTTTTGATTAATAATTTTTTTAACCCATTTTTTGTTACGCGTTTCAATTGTTATTAGATTACTTTTTCTTTTTTGCTCTTTTTGTTTTCAAATTTTAAATAGGTTTTTTCATCCTGTTCAGAAAAACTTGCTAAATTACCTGCTATATGAACTTTATGTTAGAGCTCTATAAAACCATTATTATTATAAATAATTAAAAGCGTATGATGAGCTTGAAAAGACTTAGGATTATCGATTTTTTTTTTGTATAATTCAATTTCAAATGATTAAATACTTCATTATAACTGATACGTATTATCATTATTAAACTTTAATTCTTTCTAAATTTTGTTATTTTTTTAAGAAATTCTAATAGTAGTATATATTGATTATCATCTGTATCAACTAAATTGGGAGTTGGTAAGTTCAAATCAGGATTATTTACAATCTAACAAACTTCTGACCAACATTTTGTATGATTTCCTCGAAAATGACAAATTACACCCTCAGTATACATCTATACTAATTCCTTGTTGGTTGGAGTTAAAATTTCTGAATTATTAGCTCTAACAGAAGCTGCATAAACACATCTTGTGTAATATTTCATAATTGGTTGTTCAAGATGTTTCCAATTACGATCTGATGCTATTAACATTAAATAAATAATTATATTAATTACATGTAATAAATAATTCTAAATTAAATACTTTAATACCTACCTATCTTTGATTGCACAATTTTTGCTTTATGTTTCAAGTCTGCAAATATTTGGTTGACTACATTTAACAAAGCCAAAGTTTTATTTGTAGAAAGGTCTCCATCAACACCAACATTTAATTTGATATTATATTTTTCTAGTATTGTTAAAATCTTTTCAATTATGGCAATTAATATAGCATGTTCTATCTGTTGTGAGCTACTATCATAATTATCCTCTTGAATAGTAACATGTTTTTTATCTTTAGTTTCATATTCACATTTTTTTTTTAACTACATGATAAGCTAGAACTGGACAATACTCATAACCTAAACCTGATATTGAATTTAAAATAAAATATTATCTTTATTATTATACAATAGCATTTTATACATTCAATGTTTTTTTTTTTGAAAAATATATATATATATATATAATAAATTATCATAAACTAACTGTTAAATATATAGCCAACCTTTCAATTCTCCATTAAAGATAATTTCTCCACTAGCCTGTGAAGCTTTGCGTATATAGCTCTATGCATAATCGAATTATACTTCTAATATGTCTTGATCATCACTTTGAAGTTTTTCACATGCTGCCACCAAAGTATCTTCAGCACTAATGTTTGCTACTTAATATAAACTTGAGAAAAATTCTTCTTGTTTATCAAAATATTGCTGATGTTCATTTTATCTTGTAATTTCTAATAATGCTAACATAGATCGCAATTCTTCTCTATTAATGCCTCCAACTAAACCAGCACCTGCTAGGCATTTAGAGAAATCATCTTCTGATCTTTCATTACAATATTCTAACTTATCAGAACATAGCATATATTTCTTAATGACGCAAATTCCCAATCTAATAGTTCTGATCTTAGTTTTGTGATTAAAGGATTTATTTCATGACAAGTGACATATAGTTGATTTAAAATTAATTCTAAAAAGATATTGATACTAACAAGAATGGTAGAAATTAATCGTCCTTTTTGAACAAGTTTTTGAATTTTTGACTCTGATTTATCATCATTTTCATCATTTTCTTTTTCACTAAAAATAGAATAAAATTTTTTTATATTAGAATATACATCAAGTTCAAGAATGATAAAAGTTTATAAATCAAAACAAACCTTAGAAAGCCAGATTTATTCTTTTTTTGAATTTTTAGTCTATAAATGGTATCTAGTAATCGACGTAGGCATTTTTTAGTTACTTTTAAATTATTCTTTATTTCACGTATTCAGTTTTGCGATTCTATTAATTTCACACCTAAAGCTTATACTATCTCATTTGATCCTTGCCATCCGTCAGCTACAATAGGTAATCCCTCTCTGATAATTCCTTTATTGTGAGTATTCTCAAAATATAAATCCTCTTGCAATTCTTTAACCTTTCATTTTGCTTGTTTAAGAATATTATCACGCTAATAATCAGCACGAAATAATGTTCTTTCTAATTAAAAAAAGCTTAAAATATGTTGTAAAATAAACCTACTAGACATCACGATCATCAATTCATATTTAATTTGCAAAAAATTAAATATTACAAATGACCATAAAGCATTTAGATTATTATTAATTCAAAATCTAATTAAAGATACTTTAGATATTTTATTGAAAAGAAAATTCCACAATGACGAAGGAAATGAAATATAAGATAATAAAAAAAAAGTTCAGGTTACTTCAAAATTTGGATTACCAGCATGCAGATTTATTGGTAATGATCATTATTCTGAATATAGTGATAAAAGGGATGGATGCTTATGGTGCTGATATCTTTTTAGAAAAAATAATTCATTGTCTTAACAAAATCTACCTCAATCTTAAATTTGATATTCTAGCTGCAGTATAGCATTATGTTATAATAAATCTAAACCGAATTATTTTAAAGATTTTCATACTTGTATTGAATAAATAATCATTTTTTCTTAATAATAACTGTTACATTTATGTTTCTAAAATTTTTTTTTTATAATAATAAAAGTTGTAAAATATATCAAATATTATAATTTTAATCTAACATATATATAAATGTGGTGAATATTTAAAACGATCATCAAAAGTAAATTGAAAAAAATTTTTGAAAATTCAAAAAATGAAAAATTATAAAATTTAATTAATAATATAATAATATTAAAATCAAAAAAAATATAAATAATAATTTAAACTTAAGTTCATAAAGTAGGTTATACAAAAATAAAAAATTTATCAAATTATTTAAGAAATCTAAAAAAAATAAATGAGACGTGAAATTCAGAAATTATGCAGGCAAATTTGCCTGCAGATTCTGACAAATTAAGGAATACTAACTAGTTTTTGAGAGAGCATTGCCATACTACGATTAATCAGGTTATATGCTGAATGACTAGATGCATACATTTAAACAAAAAGGTAATCAAGATCAAGAGCAGGGAACATTCTACAATATTGAAGAATGTTTTTTATATGACAGGAATTTTCATCTAAGCCTCCATCAACTAAAAGAATTCAAATGGGTTTGATCTGACCATTGACTTTTAGTATCTCATCAAAATGACTATTTTTTGTTAGCAAAGTCAGGTCACTCATATGAGAGATTAAACTTGTACTAACTTAGTATTGTAGATGTATGAAAATCGAAAGTTGGCTATTACAAAAAATATCATTTGTATTGTTTGGGTTAATGAGCAAGAGACTGATAGAATAAGCTTTTGCTGCATTTCAATTGAAAAATTGTAATCAAGTAATGTAACTAGTTCTCGAAAACTCTGCATAGTCTAAAAAGTTCTTCCGATTACGAGGATACCAAAAGGAATCTTGGCTTTATTATTCTGAAAATGATAACAGAATGGGTCAGAAATAAAGCTACAAATTGTTTTGCTTCTTTTACAGATGCAAGACAATAGTGTTCATCAGATTTTTTTATTTCAAAATGGAGGCAATAATAATATTAGCTGGATAGTGATAAGCCTTTGCAGTATAGAATTTAATCGAGATGGCAGAAGGTAATTACTGAGAGTGATATGAGAAAGATATTTATTATATTTTGAATTGAGTTCTTCTTGGAGATGACAAATGGTCCTAATTTTAATAACTTCTTTTTTTCTTTTTTTATCTGCAGCTCTGAACTTGATACATTTGTATATATATTCATGCAAATTGGGATATTGAATCAAAAAGGGTTAGATGACCAAGTAATTCGTATTATATTACTTCTTGATATTCTTATAGAAGCTTTACTTTTTTTTCTGCTTTTACATTGATAGCTTACTTGACGCTTTAATTTTAATCTTATTATCCTCATTATGTAAATTTCCTTAAGATTTGCTATGTGTTTCGCTAAGTTATTCTGAATTTTCAGGTCATTAGTAGAATTATAGATTTATTGAAGTTCTACAAACTTTATATTAGTTGCATTAATAATTTCTAAGACTTTTTTCTGTGCAGCTGCATTGAGAAGTAGATTAGTATTAGCTATGATTATCTCTTCTATTGGTTGTTGAAAGATCTGAGTGGCTTAAACAGACCTTGAGATTTGAGATGGGCTGAGTCGTGCATAATTAGTTTGTAAAAAACCTTGAATTAGAATTATTGTTGCCAGATATTTTTGAATTTTACTTTCAATTTCTTCTTAAGATTTATGCTGAATCTCTTTTTACGTATCAGTACATTCTGTATACTCCCCTGACATGGGTCATGGGAAAATTTTTAATAATATTAAATATATTAATTTTTTATAGATTTTTAATTCTAAATTTTTCAAAAAGTTATATATTGATCAACACCCAATTTTTTTTATTTGAAAATTATATCAATTAAATTTATTGACACTAATTAATTTCGTGTAAGATATCCTTTGGCTTTAACTACAGCTTGAACATGTCAGCCCATACTTTCAACCATATTTTGATAAATTGTAACATCTAATTTAATCCATTCCTTCTGCAACAAATCAAATAATTCTGTCTCATTTTTTGGCAAAAGGACATGCTTATGAATATAATATTTTAATTCATCCTAAATATTTTCAATAGGATTGAGATCAGGACTCTGTGCAGGCTAAAAAAGTTGATCAATATTATTTTGTGAAATCCATTGTAAAGTTGTAGTTGCTTGATGAATTAAAGCATTATCTTGTTGAAATATATAATTATTTTGATTATCCATTCCTTCTAAATAAGGTAACAAATGGTTATTTAAGATATTAAATATAATCATTTGCATTTTGTCTACCATGAACACAGACTAAAGGATCCAATCCAAATTGACTAAAACATCCCCAAACCATTATACCCTTACAACCTGATTTAAATGTTAAAACTAAACAATCAACATCATATTTTTCTTTTGGTTTCCTCAAAACATAATCACAATCATTCCCTCTAAATACTTCAAACTGTGATTCATCACTCCAAATAATAAACTTCCATTCTTTGTTTCAGTTAAATCACTCTTGTGTTTAGTCCAAACGTATTTTATGATTCCTTTTATTTATAAAAGGTTTTCTTTTACCAACCCAATCATAAAATCCCTTCTCATGAAGATATCATTGTATAGTACACGAGGAAATATTCGTAGAAGTTGATTCGATAAATTTATTGGTTAAAACATTTAAAGAAGACTTTCTATCTTTTTTAATAAATGAATAAGATGACGTGTATCCCTTTTAGTTAGTTTAGGTTGTAGTCCAGGTTGTGGAGGAGGTTTTATTGCACCGGTTTCTTTATAAACTTAATAATCTTATAGACAGTACTTTTTTCAAATTTTAGAGTTTTTATAATAATAGAAACTGGTACACTACACTTCCAAGTACTGATAATTTGATTCCTTTCTTCATCTGTTAGTTCTCGTCAATTTTCATTTATAATAAATAAAAAAGGAAGGAAAAAAAAACTCTTTATTTTAAAAAATAGATGATGTTTCCCTGAAAAAAATAAAAAAAAATTTGTATCACTTTATTTATGCCAATCAGTTTATACATAATACGCAAAAAAATTAATATTATTATTGATCATTTATAATTTTAAAAAATTCCCATGACCCATATTAGGGAAGTGTAAATAAACTTATTTTTAGATATATAGGATTTCTTATATTCACCATATAATAATATCTGAAAGTATTATAAAATCTCTAGTATTGATTTGTGAGAATTTTATAAATGTAAAACTTATTATATTTTGGTATAATTAGAATACCTATATGTTAAGGAAGTTTAGACAAGAAAATCATGGTAATAAAAAATACGATCAGATCATTATAGACATAATATAGTTATATGATCAAATTTTAACAATGATTCACATATGTACAGTTGCTAAAAAATGATATGATTTTAAACTATTTAGGTTATATTACTCAAATTTATTATTTTATTAAATCATTCTAGAAATAAAAGATAATAAACACTCAGTAATAGCAATGAAGTAAAAAAGCAAGGTAAACTATGCACTTATTTTATTAAATAATTTAACACTAAAATTTTTAGGTATAAAAAAGTCGAAGAATTTCTAACTAAGCAAATATCAGAATATATACTAGGCAAAAGATGCATTAATTAGTACTACAATGATAATTAACTTTATAATCAGTGTTCTCATGAAAAAATATACTAGATTATGTATAATAAATTCAAGATACTTAGTATGTATATAGTATAAATGCTAACTAACTTTGTTTATACTGTATTAATAAAATAAAATAACCTTAAAGGTTGATTTCATATCACTTATATATATTTTTACATATCTTTTCAGTATGATCACTATTAATCCTAATCACGTGCAATACTTGTGATGATGATTGGCCAAAATTTATAATTATGTAATATCATAATCTCACTAAGGGAAGGGTCTGATTTTATATTAATCCATAATTACATCATATATGTAAGTTCCCTAACATGTTGTGTTATTTTAACTACAAGATCTGCTCATAGGATATTAAACCTTTAAAAAAGTTTATAATATTAATTATTATTGAAAAAATTTTACATATTAATATACCATTTAAATTTAAAGTTTATAATTACATCTACAAATACCACTTCTATCTTATCACATTTTTTAACATGATAATTATTGTGACACTTTCTTTATTAGTTAGTGGATACTCAAATGAAGTCAGTGAGTGAATTATTATTTTAACAGTCATATTTTTTGTAAGATATATTTCAGTATTTTTTATATCAAATGAAGATATACTACTTAGCTAAATATATTATATATTAATATTATGATGAATTTTTATTAACTGGTTTATATTATAATATTTACATAAAATCTTAAGTTATCTCTAAAACAAGGTTCTCTTTATAAATGACATCTTTTTTATTAATAAAATCAGTATCTATAGTTTTAAAAATGTTTACTTGAAAGAAAACGTGATGAAAGTTAAAAAAAATTTTTTTTATATTATGGTAGATTGATGGATTATTGATTAGCGTATAATTGTTATATTTTAAAATAGTTTTTATTATATATACATAGTAGTAATTTCACAAAGTATACAACTTTGTATATCACTTTACATAATTATACTAAACTCAGTTGATCAACCTTACTATACTACTTTCTATATCATTCTTTTATAATGGATATCAGATATTTAAACAAAAAGCTGAAGATTATTGATTATTTCTGTTAATAAATAATAATCTGAATCCTTTAATTAGAATTAAAAAAGAAAATTTATTAATTCCTTTTAATTTCTAAACTAAATCAATCAAAGGATTTTAATATATTTTTATGACTATTTATTGAAATGAAAGAATTAGAAAGTAAATAATTTACTATATTTTTTTATTAAAATAATATTTTTATTTTTAGATATTATAACATGTTATAATATATATACCAAAAGTGAATTTATATTACATTTATATAATTTTATATAGACTGATGATATTTTAGCTCTTATAAAGTTATAAATATCATAAGATATAATTCATATTTGGGTTGTAAATTTTGTGAGATTTAAAGAATTTATTCACAAAAATATAACATATTATTTTTCTATTAATTCTAATGTCAAATATCTAAAAAAAATCATACAAATTGGCTTTTACATATTAATGAAATAGAAGTTGCATTAACTTTTAAAGATAAAGAAATATTGGTTAAAAAATATGATAATTATAAATAAATAATAATTACAAATTCTTATTTATTTACTTTATAAGAATAAAAAAAATGTATTCTTTTGAATTACTTTTTTTTTAATTTTCCTAAATCATTTTCAATTGCTAATTAGTTTTTTAAAAATAATCAAAATATTTCTATATTTTTTATCTTATCAAAATCTTTATGGAAAGAAATTGGCATAATAATGTAAAATAACAGAAAAAATATGCCTTTAAATTTTGAAAGACTATCTAGAAATATATTTACATTTAAAAATAAAAAATAGGTAAATTAGATAACTTTGTATTTAGTATCTTTATTGAAATTAAAATTATCCAATAATAGAAATGTGATCTGAATGGATTTGATCTATCAATCAAATATCTAATCAAAAAATAGATTATTCAGATTAGCAAAAATTAATCTCCTAATAGATTAAGAATATTTTAGTTTATTTTTTTTTTTATAATCATAAAAAAAGAACTAATACTAAACTTACCTTTGTAGAAGGTTCAGATCCTTGAAGTCTAGAGTTAAAATTAGATCAATGGTAAGTTCTAATAGAAAATTAAATAATTTTTTTTAATTATAAAAAGATATTAATAACACTAAACTTACTTTTATAGAACAGTCTAGATTTTTGAAGCCTAGGATTAAAATTAGATTAGAGGTAAGTTCTAATAAAATATTTTTAGTATTTTTTTTCAATTTTAATTTTTAAATATTGTACTATTCTGAAAATAAGTAATCTGTAATACGCTTTTTTTATGATAATTATTTTATTTGTTACATATATTTTATTATATTATTTGTCATATATTAATAATAAACATATATATATTACCTGTTGCTTATTTTCAAAATGGTATAGTAAAACTAATATAACTTACTTTATAAACTAATAACTAATCTCAAAATCTATAAATCTTAGAATTTTAGAATAGAAGTAAGTTTTGATAAAGTGAAATATTTGTTTAGTTTTATTTTTTTTTATAATCATAAAAAAAAACTAATACTAAACTTACCTTTGTAAAAAGTTCAGATTAAAGATGGCGTTACAACATTGTAACACTTATTTGTTACCTGTTACAACTTAAATTTAATAATGTTGCAATTTGTTACAACATTGTGATGCTTATTTGTCACCTGTTGCAACTAATTGAGGTACCATTTTTAGTTCAGATTCTTGAAACCTAGGGTTAAAATTAGATTAGAGGTAAGTTCTAATGAATATTTTTAATATATTTTTTAATTTTTAAAATAAAACTAATATAATTTACTTTTATAGATTGATCCAAATCTATAAACCTTGAAATCTTAGATTAGAGGTAAGTTTTAGTGAAGTAAAATATTTTAATTGGTTTTTTTTAATAATCATAAAAAAAAATTAAAACTAACTTATATTTGTAGAATAATTCAGATTCATGAATCTTAGATTAGGGTAGGAATAAGCCAAATTTTTAAATTATATAACTTATATAATTTATTTTTATAAATTGATCTGAAATCTATAAACCTTGAAATCTTGAATCAGAGGTAAATTTTAATGAAGTAAAATATTTTGATTACATCAGTAAATTTAATAATGCGAAGTATTACATAAACTCTACGCTTCGTAATCTTACGTAAGGTTACGAGCCCGTCGAAAAACTTACGTATCGTAGTACTTTGATATTTTTACGATGTGTAATATTTCGAACGTTTACGATATATAAACTTTCGAAGGTTTACGATGCGTAATATGACG
>CAJVPP010001027.1:0-23433 GCA_910592005.1 Funneliformis mosseae | reverse complement strand
AAAAATTCAAGATATTTTACAGGTAATTATTTTTTTTTTATTTTTATTTATATAAATTTTAATATTAATATTTATTTATAATTGATGCGTAAACATCAGTTAATTATATTCTCTTTTTAGGAATTATAGCTCATTAGATTTCAAAAAAATGGGAATTGATAGAAATTTTAGTTAATTTTTATAAATTAAATGAGACTCATTTTGGAGAGAATTTAGCAAAATCTTTTATTAATTGCTATAATGAACTTAAAATTTTTACTAAAGTATGTATATATTTTTTAATTTTTTTAAAATTCAATTGACAATTATAATTCATAATTAATTATATTATAGATTAAATATTATATAATTAATAATACCAGAAATAATAATACTATAATGGAAGAATTTGAAAAAGAATATTAATTACAAAATATTAATTTTACTAAAAAAAATAATCATATTCGATGTTTTACATATATTATAAATTTATCTGCATAAAGTACACTTATTTCTTTAAAAGCTAATTGTTTAGAAAGTAAAATTAAAACACTTTATAATAAAGTAACAAGTAGCATAATTTTAAAGGTAATAACATATGTATTTTTTAAATTTTTAAATTTTTAAAATTAATTTATAATATAGCTTCGTAAACTTATTATTAAAATTAGAGCTTTACCTTAATATTATGAAAAATTTTTATGTCAATGTGATATAGCCTCTTTTTCTGTTAAAAAACTTATATTAGATGTAAAAATAAGATGAAATTCTACTTATAATATGATTAAACATAGTTTTGAATTACGTGAGATTAGTATTAAAAATTTATTATTATAACTAAATTTATAAAAATTTATTAATAATTATTATAATTATTAAAGGCTTTAGATAATATAAGAACATTTGAATAGAATTAAGATTAAAGATGACACCTCAATTAGTTACAATATGTGATAAATAAGCATCATAATGTTGCAACGAATTGCAATATTATTAAAATTTAAGTTGCAACAGGTTACAAATAAGCGTCATAATATTGCAATGTCATCTTTAATTAAGATTATATGTTTTAAATAATTGTGAATAGAATTTATTAAAAGAAATAAAAAATTTATTAGAGATAAGAAATAATATAATTAATTGTATTATAATTTTTTTTTTAATTAATTTATTTAATTTATTTATAGTATTTTATATGAGCAATAAAATATATTTTATATAAAGTTTTCCAACTTTAATAATTACAATACTAACCTATAATTGGTTAATGAAGATTTTCAAATAAAAAATTTAACAACAGAAATAAATACTGCTGTTACAGTAATATTAGAAAAATTAAAAAAATATTATCATTATGCAAATTCTAATGCTTATTCTATTACTACTAATAAGTTTTATTTATTAATTTATAGTACTTAATTTACGATTAAAATTATCATATTATATTGATAATTATTGGAAAGTAAATTTTATTGAGAAATCAGTGAAATTTTTACTTCTTATTTTAATATGCATTATCTACCATTGATAATAGATTTAGAAAATCCAAATAAAAGTTTTGAAGAAGATGATGATTTATTAAATCATATATATAAAGATAATGTGTAGAAAATATTAATGAAATAAAGCATTATTTTAATGTTCCACTTGCATCTTCAAAGACTAATTTATTATAATAGTAGAAAGTAAATAATATATTTTATTAATAATTTAATATTATTTTTAACCTTATTAATTTTATTTTTTTTAGTTAAATGAATTACAATATCCTTATTTAGCAAAAATGGCAAGAGATTTTTTAACTATTCTAGATAAATAAATTTAAAATTTCATAAAACTTTTATAATTTTAATTTTTAATCAATCTAATCTGTTTTTATTTTTTAAGCTACTAATATTTTGATAGAAAGAGCATTTTTTAAAGAAACTAATCTAATTACACAAAAAAGATGTAATTTATCAGCAAAAACAATTAAAGCATATATGTGTCTTAAATCTTGATGTTAAACTATTTTAAAGAAAAAATAAAATTTTTTATTTTGTGTTTTTTTATTTTATTTTTATTTTTTTTATGATTTTGTTTTAAATAAAATAATGTATAAAACTTATAATATCATATAATTTAAAATAAATTTTTTTCATATTTAAATATTTATAAGTTAATTTAAATTTGACTTGAAATTTAATTTAAACTTGACTCAACTTAAATAAATTTAAGTTAAAATCAATTTGAGTTAAACTTGAGTTGAGTCAAATTGAGTCGAATTTTAAATTTATATAATTCAAATCAAGTTAAGTTGAAAGATTTTAAAAATAATTTTAACTTAACTAAACTTGAAAAAAATGAGTTGAATAAAGTTGATCTTTAAATTTAACTCAACTCGACTCATTCAGAATTCTAATTATTCTAAATAAATAGAATTTTTTATTATAAATTATTAGATTTATCTATTTTTAATTAATTTAAATTAATTTAAATTGATTTCTTTATATTTAATATTTATTTTTAATATTATTTTACATATGCTTATTTTTTTTATATTAAAGATTATATTAATCTTAAATTAATTATTATAATATATAGCTAATTTATATAAAAAATAAGTTTTAAGTTTTATTTAATTAAGTAAAGATTGATTAAATGATAAATTTATTAAATTTATTATTATTTAATTAAATATTTCATTAGTTTATTATTTAATATATATATTTATTATAAAATTTTAATAAATATAAAAATCTTATGATTTTTTAATTAAAATCAAAAATAATAACTAATCAGTTTAAAATATATTCAGTTAAATATATGAATTTTTAATATATTTTATTTAAAATTTAAAATACTATAAGCTGTATATAGTCAACTCTTGATATAGCGAACTCTTGATATAACGAATTTTTTGAACAAATATAATAAAAATACTCTTGTTATAGCGAATTAGCCAATCAAATCTCTTAAATTTTTCACTATAGCTTTATAGTGAAGTTGAGGTCTAGGACATAGAGTTTATTATAACAAGAGTTGACTGTAGCTTTAAAAAACTTTATACTTTTATGAAATTATTATTAAATAAATAATAAATAAGGTTTTATAAGTAAAAGTTAATATTAAATAAATTATAATTAAATTTTTATTAGCTTCTTATAAAGTTTAATATTAGAATTATTTTTTATTATAGGTAAAAAATATTAAATTTATATTTATAAATTTTTTAGATCAGATATTACTTTTTATTTTCTAATATTATAAAAGAAATTAGAAATATTCTTAAAAAAATTCTAATGTTAAATAATTATGTATATAGATTATAGATACCTGCTGAAACCTTCTCAAAATAATTTTGTCATACTCTTTTCTATGTTTTTAATATAGTTTCAACAGTTTTGACTTTTATCGTATTAAATGGATTTTGTTATATCTCTTATTATGATTTTAATATAGTTTCGTCTAAGTGTCAACTGTTATTAAGGGGTTTTATCCCTTATCTATAATATAGATATATTAAAATGTAAAGATGTAATTAATAAATTAATAAGCTTTTAAAGTTAAAAAATTAAGTTTTATATTTTTTTTTTAGATTATTATATAGTAATTAATTATTTATTATATATTTGATTATTAATTAATTTAATATAAATAAAAGTAAAATTTATATTTAATATTTAGTTTAAGAATTTTAATAAATAACATAAATTTATTTAAAAATAAATTATATTATCTTATTATATACTATATTTTATTAATTATATTAATATATATTATAATAAAATTATATTTTTAATAATTCACATTTATTATATATTTATTATATTATTTATATTAAAACTTTTAAATTCTAAAAATATCTATAATTTGTAAAATATGAATTTATTATTTCTTTAATAATTTTCTTTCAAATTTGCTTATAATAATATTATTTTATTAAACAAATACTATTTTATAATAAATAATAATTTATTTTAAGATAAATCAAAAGATTTAAATTTTAAATAAAATATTTTCTATATAAAGGTTTATTATATTATAATGCAGGAAGTCTTTACTTAACAATATAAATGTAACATTTAAAAATCTTTTAATTCTTTAAAAAAATAAAATTAGAAAAAATAAACTAGTAATTTTATTCTTTGAGATAAGCTTTATTAAATTACTAGTCAGTTTTTCAAAATAAGTTTTATATAAAAAATTATAGGCATTTAAAATTGGATAATTTTCATATGAATTTAAAATATATATTATTGGGGATTCCTTAACGTATACCTCATGTGTACGATCTTAATATACATGTTGATACATGTCACCCAATATCATATTTCATTTTTACTATATATTCTGAAAACTTAAAAGTTTTTTTACTTTTAAATATCCTAATTGTCACGTACTTTATGTCACCCTATATTTTTTGATGCTAGCCAAAATCTGCAATGCCGGTCAGCATGTACATTAAAGACTGTATACATGGGATGTACGTTAAGGAATCTCATTGATTGAAATTTATGATAATTCGAGCCGGCATTATGGTAATTAATCATAATGTCAGCCCGAATTATTGTAATTTTAAAATGATATCTCGTTTTTCATTATTCGATACATAACAATAAGTTTTTTTTTTTTAATAAATTTAGTAAACTCGTTTTTATTATTGAATTAAAATAATTAGATAAACCAATTTTTAAAAACAAATCATTTTTTTAATTAAAAAAAAAAAGAAAAAAAAAATTTTATAAACAAAAATATATACACGTGTATATATATATATAAAAAAACCAAAAATAAGAAAAAATGATTTTTTTTTTTTTTTAAGATTTTAACATAATTTTTATAGTATTTTTTTTTTTTTTCTTTTTTCTCCCTCATAATTATTAAATTGATATCGAAAGAAAAAAAAATTATATATAATGTAATTGCTTGTGAGAGAAAAAGTTTTTGAATATTTACTGGGTAATGACTATTTACAAAGGTTTAAAAATAGTGTTGAATTTTTGAAATAAATCATAAAATTTGGAATTAATCCTTATAAATTTGTTAACCAAATTTCTTAATATAAATTTTTTTTTTTTGCCTTTCGGATAAATATATTGGAGTTTTTTCGTTGTGTCGTTAAAGGAAAAATAAGCACCTCACGTAAGAATGAAATGAAAAATAAAATAACTACAAAGAAATAAAATATTCACAAAAAAAAAAAGAAAAAGTGTATATATATATATAAAAATAAAAAAAAATTGAGGTGAATGATGAACGAAATTTAAAAACGATATTAACAAAAAAGATAATCGAAAATGTTCTTAAAAAACGAAACTCGGAATTAAAAATCGAAATCGATGAGAAATTGAGTCGATAAAATAAAATAAAATATTTAATTTAATATTAAATATTAATAAAAAAAAAAAAATAATAATAAAAAAAAAAGGAAATAATTTCATTTTTATAAGAAAAAAAATTATTTCTTTACGACAAATTGATAAAATATTAAATAATAGCCAAGAATGATTACTATGGCCATACTTTTCCAGTCCTAAACACTATCCCATCATTGCGACTGAATAAAATTGGTCTGCCACCACTCATCCTTCCATGGGGAAGGAGATGAAGATGACGACCTTGAAGACTAGCATTAACAATGTCCCGTTTGACACTATTATGATGATCGATTTCATAAATCAATTCTTCAGGTAACAAACATACAAGACAGTCTTTAGATCGAAATTCTGTCCTTGGACTTGGCATATCTCCGAACCATACCATAAGATCGCGTGTAAAATTTTCACCATAAATAGTTACAGTATTAGGAGTCGCTGAATATTGAACATGGGAGCTATTTGAAGACGAAGATGCAGCTGTTATTACCGTCGAAATAACGGGAAGTGGTGTGACTGGGGTAGATGGTGGTAATGGTGAAATAATATGCGATGATGATGGATTGACTTGACGCCCCATCAAATTTTGTGGAGAATAAAATGTGTATGAAGCACAATCTTTCAAACAAAAATGAAATTGATATTGAAAGTTAAAATTTTGTAAAAAAAAAAAAAAAAAAAAAAAAAAAAAAAAAAAATTTTTTTTGTAATGTATAAATATTTACCGGTTCCAACAATGGTCCACACTGCGGCATCCGTAACATCTTCAGTCCATAAAGCGCCTGCATTATCGTTACTACCGCTATTACTATTATGATGATTAATATTTCGATGACTACTCATGGAACTCCTTGCCGTAGAAGCAAATTTGGCTAGATCAACTTCGCTAGCAACACCACTCAAACTATTCACTCTTCTCCTATTTTTAGCTAAAGTGGATTTTGACAATGTGGTAGTGGGTCTGATAACCACTGACGAGGATACCCTTCTTTTTCTAACAACTTTACCACCTTCAGTAGATACAACCGCCGATTCGGACAATGGTGTTGAATCATAGGGAAAATTTGTTTGTGTACCTGCCAATGCTGCGGCAACAGCAGGAGGAATTTCTGATGTAGGAGAAAGTATTGGCGAATTGATTTTCATATCTAATAAACCTGCACCGGCTGTTGAGGTATTTATTATCTTTCGACCTTCGTTTGCACGCTGCATTCCAACGACGTCACCCAAACAAGCTAAATATGTACCAGGACCTGGTGGGTGTGCCTGGTTTGAAGGTTGGAATGTAGGTGAGGTGACAGGCGACGGAGTCGTTATATTAGCGTCTTTTATTTGGAATGAAACTTTGTGTAATTGTGATACTGGATCACCGATAGCTATTTTTTTGATGTTTTTAAAAACGTATTGTTAGTAATTTTGATAAATCATATAATCATAATCAAGAATAGTTGCTACTAACCTTCTTCACCATCACCATATCCGTTCATTGGCTCAAGGATACCCCCACCAATGACCATACTGCCTTTATCCACTTTGCGAATGATCATGACCGGACTCGTCATTCCGGTTGTCAAACATTGTAAGACGATGGGCTGATTATAGTGAATCGGCGTGGGATTGTTGGAATTTGTTTTAATAGCAGCAGGTGGTGGACGAGGAAAATTAGGATGAGGTGGCTGCTGGGGATGATCATCTTTTCCCTTGACGTGATGCGGATCAACGATCCAAATGATGAAAGGGTCCCAACTTCCTGTTCGTGCGACAAAACATGGATGCGGTTGTTCATTTGGATTTGATGACATGTTACTTCCATTGCTATACCAAGGTCCAAATGTCTGATTAGTGTTTTGCATCGACACGCCAAGATACTTCGTTGACACAGTTTGCGACCTAATTCGATTAAAGAGAGAGATCGTGGTTCCATGATGTATACACACTAAATTCAGGTGAACAATTACGATTAATTAATTAAAGTTCGTGGAATACACTATCATTAAGAAACCGTAAAATTTCTTTTTGAAATACTTGCATTCCATATTCTTCACACTCTGTCGTTTTTTACTAGGTTTGCTAATGACCTTGACAGGTTTACTAGCAAAAGTGCCAAAATTGTGACCCATTGGACTTTGGATGTTCACCAAAACTTCCACCCTCTTTCGTTTCTCGTCAGCATCGTTAATATACAAATGTTTTGAAACACATTTCCCGCTGAAAGCCATTTCGGAGCATGAATTAGGATCGAGTGGGTTGCCAGAAGGGCTAATCCATTCAAGGATCCCTTGTTGATGTCCCTGTTCACCCGAAATTCCTACAGAAATCTTTGGTGGGCTAAATGTAGTTGAAGTGGATGAGGGTCCAACATTATGATTATGCGGTGACGGACTCCACCAATTTGATCCCAAAATCAACGTAGTAGGAGGAGGACACAAAAATCTAAACATTAAAAAGGGCGGTAATAATTAATGAAGATGATTATTAGTATACGTGAATCCCATATATTATTAAACTGAGACTTTCACAACAAACCTTTTTTCGGTTCCATAGGATTTTTGAGCAACCTTTGAAGTTAAAACCATGACAGTTTTTTCGCCCAATGCTGCTGGATTCGAAGAATTCAAATATTGTTGTATAACGGGCCTCATAACATTAGCTGCAGCACTTTGAGTAAGTCGTGGGTTGACCGAATTAATGTTTGACAGATCCGGGACGAAAGGAGAAGCCGACGTAACTATTGGAACAGGGTTAGGGTTTGACATCATAACCTCCTCTTCCTCTTCAATAATTGTTGGACTAATCGACAAGCGACGCATGTAATTTGGCGTTTGTGGAGGTGAGAGAGATGGTGGAGACGAAGAGCTTGATGATACGGACGCCCCTGGGGATTCCGGTGGGGAAAGAGCCGGAGTTCTTGGCTCCGTCTTTATATTGGGAGGATTAGACAAAGTTCTACTTCTTACCCTTCTTACATTATTAGCCTGTTCACATTGACCTTGTGGATGCTTTTTACTATTAAAATAATCTGTTTCTACGTCAAGAGCAGATGGAGTTCGAGAAAGGGCAGGAGCAAAATTTGGTTGCGTCGGATGATAAGGTTGATTAATTGTGATAGCGGCCGGAGTAACAGTTTGAGGGTTTTCAATGATTTTGTCAGCGTTGAAGATTGTATTTTGTTGAGATGATGATGAATCGTAACTATGAGATCGAGAGACAGAAATTTGATTGTTTTCCAACAATTGTTCAGAAGTTAATGCGGGATTTATTCCAAAATTGAACCCTTCGGTGACGCCATCAAGAAACCCTGGTTCGAAAAATACTGGCGTTGGTGGCATTGTGACCGCCGACGATGGAGAACTTGCCATAGACTCCACGAAATTAAAATCGGCAGGTATTTCACTAATACGGTAAATGTTTGACTGCGTGGTAGCGGGTACAATGTTCAAAGGCATTAAATGAGGTCTGTTGCGATTCTGGCGAATATTCTCACTCATCGAGGGACCATCATCACGAGAGGCGGCGATTAAGGCGGCCGCGGCGGCCAATTGATCCAACGTCTGATGATTTTGTGATTCATTTTCATCCGCATTAGCATGATGCTGATTACCGTTTGCATTATTAGGACAAGATGTCGTGTTGTTAACATCATCAAAACCAAAATTGGGATTAGCGGAAAAGTATGAAGTTGCGGTCATTGGAATTGTTGTTCCAAGAGTGCCGTACGGATAAAGCCCTTCCAATCCGAACGAGTTAATAAGGTAATCATCAAAATTCATGGTGGAACCATTATTATAAGGACTGTTGGAGTTTGTAACCGCATTCTGGGGTGGTGAATTTGAAGGTGTCGAAGGGTTTGAACGAACATAATCTGTCCAGTCAGTCGAATTCAACATTGCCGCCGAAGTGATTTGTTGTTGTTGTTGCTGCTGCTGTTGTTGCTGCTGATGGTGTTGTTGTTGTTGGTAAGCGACGTTAATTAGTTGTTGGGTATGCTGTTGATATATCAACTGAGCCTTTTGTGGATGATTTGGCAAATAGTAATCGGTCTCTGGAGTTGGATATTGATATTCTTGTTTTCTTTTCTTGGAAAGATTATTATCGGTGCCGTTACAAGGTGATTTTGAGGACATGTTATCAAGATTATTTGTCAAAGAGACTGAGTGATGATTATGTATTACAGGGTAAGAACTGTATATGTCTGTAGGAGAATATACCATTCTTTGATTACTAAAATGATAATTATGAATTTTTATAATTAGTCAAAATAGGTATAAAGGAATGATTGATAATTTTGATAATTGAATGGTAAAGGGTTATAAGGAGAATAAACGGACGTGAAATCCTAATACAAAAAGTTGTTAAGGAAACCTCCACCCAAAAAAAGAGAAACAAATTTTCATATATCCATCAAGGTTAAAACTTTATGAATATGTTCGAATTGTTTTTCGTTTCCCATTTTCCAGACAAAAAAAGGTCACTTAATACTACTTACTTGGAACTCTCCTTTTTTTTTTAATTAAAAAAAAAATATATATTCTTGAAATAATCGTTTTCGTTAAGACTTGATTTTTTGTTATCAGTCGATTTTTCTCTCTTCGTTTTTCAAAAAAAAAAAAAAATTTCCAATGTTTTTTTTTTTTTTAAAAAAAAGTTTGAATTAACAAGTATGATACAAAAAAAGAAAATTATCCGTCAAACGATCTTAGAAGAGGTAAAATTTTCCTTTTATGTAGTAAAGACACGTTATAATGGAACCTTTTTTTTTTTCTTTTTTTTTTTTTGATAAATATATATACAGTGATAGAAGTTCCGGGAGAGAGAAAAAAAAAAAAAAGATTCTGCTTCCTTTTTTTTTTATTACCGGAACCAAAAATTTACAAGATATAAACGTTAGTCGTTAGAGTGAACTTTTTTTTTTTTTTTGATGTGTCCGAACAAATTTTTTTAGTATCTTTTATATATGTATAAAAAATATATATACGTTAATGTAAAAAAAAACAACAGTATTATAAAAGTTGTTGTAATAAATAAATAAATAAAAAAACAAATAATGTTTAATAAACAAAAATGATATTTAGGGCCTATCAAAATAAAAAAGGGCGAGCCGAGTATGTGAGATGTGAGTTTAGGGAAACGTGCAAATTTACGAAAAAAGAAGGGTTATATTTTTTGGGGGGAGAATAATTTTTTTATTAAATGAAAATTTTGGTGATAAAGAAAAAGGTGATATTTGTTATTCAAATTTATTCCCAAAAAGAAAAAGAAAAAAAAAATAAAGTCGAGAATATAAACGAATAAACAAAAGAAAAAACAAATAGAAAAAAAAACGTTTAAGTAAAAGGAATTAAATGAATTAAATTGAGCTTTGGTAGATAATTCAAAAATAAAATTTTCGTATGTCAAACGGCGATTTGGTGTCAGTATCGTAATGATGGTTTTTTTTTACAAGGCTGAACACTAAACAAAAAAAAAAAATTCCACGCGCGAAGATGAAAATACATTAATAAGCATGTCGAGTATATTAGATGTTGGATTATCCCCTAATGAAGCACGAATGGGAAATGAAAGCATACCATTAAAAAAACGAAAGAATCTTCCTCGGTTTAGATATTTTCGAAAGAATAAGCAAAAAAATAAAAATAAAAAAAAGTTCTACGAGAAGAAAGTTTTTTTTTTCAATATCTAACCAAGAGAAGGCTTTCTCGTAAGAAATCACCGAAGGTTTGGAGAACTTGAACTTTTTTTTCCAAGTATGATTTTCTCAAAAATCTTTTGAGCGAAAAGATGACAATTTATAAAAAAAAAAAAAAAAATTCGTTTACAATAGAAATATATTGTATATTATAATATTAAGAGTATTATTGAGTAGGAGGGATTACCATTACATACATTACATACATATTTTATATAGTATCATGTAAAACTTTAAAAATATTTTAATTTAACTATTTTTTTTTTTAGAGTAAAATATATTTTTTTAAATACTTACAATAAAAGAAAATTATAAATTGTTTATAAAAATTTTTTTAACTAATAGGAAATTTTAAGAAAAAAAAAAGGGATAACACAAAAAGGTGGGGTAATATAATGGATACAGCCACTTATTCATCAGATATTGTCAAAGATGTAACATTCAATCATGGCTTTTGAAATAAATTCATGGAAATTCAAGGGTAACCTCCACTCTTCAAAACTGCGGTGTTCTTGAAATACCAATAAATAAACTGGTGATAAATACATATAAATTTTTTTGTTTTGGGATCATACAATGAAAATGTTTTAGAGGTTACACATTTTACAAAATCACTTTTTCAAGTCAACAAAGTCTTACTTCAGTTGTTATCATCATGTGTTAATTGTTTTAAGTTCTTCCTTTATTTGGTCTAGTCATGTTTATCAGAGTGCAATTTGCAATTTTATTCGAGGATAACGCACTTTATCCCAAACGCAGTAAATTTTTTGGTTTCATACATGAACGAATATAAAATTTGATCACATGCTTACTTTATTATACAATAAATTTCCAAAATCACGCTAGAAAATTAAAGGTGAACCAAAAAGCGTAATCAATTGATAAGGGAATACCCAAAAGAAGATTTCGATGTCCTTATGCGTGATTAATCAATCCAATTATCCATCTTTTTGACAAAAGGTTTATTGTTATCGATTTCGCGATGTGCGTTTGGTTAAGGTTTTTTCTATTGGAAAAGGTAAAATGTCGAATTTGATTGTTTCAAAGATTGTTGATACGCATAAGTTTGGATATGACTGTTACGCAAAAAAAAAAAATTTGGTCGTTGATAAATTTGGACAAAAATTTGTAATATATAATGGTTATTACAAAAAAAGAACTCATTTCAATGATATCAAAAGCACCCCGAAATTCTTATCTGTATGCATATTTACATATTTTATTTTCGATTGATTTCAATCCCCTTTTGTACTGTTGATACATTGTTGATTCAGGTTTACAAAGTTGGTTAAGAATGTTATTTCCTGCAGACTAAGACTAGCGTTTTTTTGGGCAACGTGGAAAATATACATAAAACGGTTTGGATTTTTGAACGACACTGCAAAGTTTAAAGAAAACAAACAAATTTCAGGAGAAAAATGTGAGATTCAAATTATCTAAATGCGATTAGTGATTTTAAGTGTGACATGTCAAAAAACCTGTCACTAATCGACATTGTAAAAAAAAAAATAGGTGGCGGGATGATCCTTTTGCGATTTAAAGAAGGGAAATCCAGAAGGAAAACGATCGACAAGATGTCACCTTTCGTAATTCTTGCTACATCATATATTGACGTCATCTTTTTTTATCCAAGTTTGGCCCCAAAATAAAAACATTGTAAGCCACATATTTTATTGATGGTGGAAGGAAATTTAAATAAATATATGAATATAATATATATATATTTAATTTATTTATTTATGTATATATTTAACAAAAAAAACAAGAAATAAAGGCAGGTGAACTTTCGACAACCAACCAATTGAGGGTTCGTGTGTGTCAATATTCTTTTATTTTCCATTTGTTTCCATTAAAAGATATTAATTTTTGGTTACAAAAAAAATTTATTATCTACGGCGGATCTTGCGATCATTGCGTAACCAAATAGATCCCTTTTGAAATGGTAAGGTGCACTGGCCACTTGTGTCACACATAATTTTTTCAAGATAAATCGGGTTTTTTGTTTATTTTTTTTTTTTTTCCCCTAAATGTAAAATTCGAATTATGTAAAACAAAATGTTTAAATGAAATCATTATGAAAAAGGGTTATAATGTGGATGGTTGTATAATTAATTGGTGGTGACGAAAAAAGAACGAGTGGCGTCCACGTTGAATACACACTTTTTTTTAAACTTTTGGTGGTGTCCAAAAAGGGGGGGATGCGGGCCCCATTTATTTTTGGGGGGAGAAGCTACGTTTTTCTATTGAAGGAATCTTCATGTATTGACAAATTTACGTCACACTGCAAGTAAATTCAAGTTCATAACGTGTATTTTTACCAAAGTAATAGGAATTTCTTAATGTCTAGTTCTTAGGATACCGGGAGTATTTTAAGATTGAGGTCGATGGCTCCCATCAAAATGAACATTCTCTGCGAAAAACGAAAAGATTTTCAAATATGCACGTACAGTTAAATCATGTGATTTAAATGAAAAATCGAGTTTACCATAAATGAAATTTAAAAAAAAAGGAACCCAAACCTTGTTAAGGGAAAATTTCCTTACAGCAGCTTTCATGAGGATTTTTACGTATAAAAAGGCAAAGAATATGGTTGTGCATGGATCAATTTTCTGATCGAATCTGTGATAAGTAAAGTTTTGGTGGGCTGAAGATTTATAAAAAAGGAAGTTTGTAATATACTATAAGTGTGAAATAAAAAAAATGCATTGTTCAGATGTTGGTTGGTGCGCACTAATATTGTTGAAGCATACAAGAGAATGGGAAGAGTGCAAAGGGCATTGACCCTTATCAAAAGAGATGTGAAAAGGCCTTATGTAAAAATTGATGATGTTGTGAAATTAATATAATCCTGTTTGATAATATGTATGAACTGTACCTGACGAAATGTCTTAACGCGAAATCTTTTTATTTTACTTATTGGCGCTATTAATTACCATAACGTAACGCTTGCAGCAAAAAACAACTTAACCTATAACGATAATGCTTATCGACGAGTTCTTTTTATGATACCACAACAGCATATTGTAAAAGAATAATAATAAAAAAAAAAAAAAAAAAAAAGAAAAAGTATAGAAAAGAAGGAGTGATATCGAGAACAGACTCTTTAATTTTGATATATTAGATGTCACATATACACATTATGTATTGTGACGATGTGCCGATTTTTTTTTTTTTGATAAGATGATTTTTTTACCCACATTTTTTTTTAATTTATTTGTTTATTTGAAGCATATGAAAATCATTGTAAATATATTTATTATTATGTTTATCATTGAAAAAAAAATATATTTTGCGTTACAAAGCTTAATATGATTTAGTGCGTACTATGAACACGTTTTTGTTTTTTTTTTGGCAATCGATTTTAAAGATAATGCGATAAGAGTTTGATTTGTTGATTGTACCGCATATTATTTTTTTTTTTCGTTCGAAGTATAAATTTCAAATTTAAAAAAAATTATCACATTTTTGAAACCTTCTTCAATAATTTTTCTTTTTTTTTTCATAAAAAAAAAAAATTTCTTTTTATTTTTTAAGAATATTTATCAATTTTTTTTGGTTCAACAAAATATTTTCAAAACAATTAATTTAAAGAACGCACTAATGATACATATCAAATAAAAAAAGATAATTTTGGACAAAAAAGTGTTAACGTTATAATTTTTACTAAAAAAAAAAAAAACCCTCACGCACATACCAACGCTGATTAATGACATTGCAGTTGATGCGGTTGACCTATTACATTATCACGTTAAATTTCATCCCCTAAAAGAATATTGTTCACATATTGACATTTTCAATGTGTAACGCATATGATGAGGCAACGTGTATTTTCATATTTTTCCACAACAAGAAACGCTGGGGGAGGCCCTGATTCATCAAATAAGCATTCATTCAAAAAAAATTTTAGATAAGCTATATAAGGTTTGGTGTTACAAGAGAATTTGGAGAAATTGGGAAATTTTTTCTTATCGGTGCCAAACGGGTTTGTGCAACATCTAATAATAAATGATTTGCAAAAAATTTTGGTTCTCTGAAATAATTGGGTAACTGATAAGAGAAAAATTTTAAAGTTCATTATTAAGGATTCATTATTTTAACTTTATTCCCCCCATCTTTATCTTTTAGGTAGAAAGAGATGTGATTACCAAGACTTATGTGAAATGAGAAAAGAGAGTTCTGTGTCAAAGTGACACCACAGAAAGGATATCGGGATAATTTGTGCATTGTCACCAAAAAAAGTTTTTCGCAGAATCACATTAGCATTAACAGATATATTTAGATAATGTAACAACAAGGACTTTTTTACACAATAAAATTCCCCACTTGAAGGAAACGCTTATAAAAGGATAAAGTAAAGGATGCGCAACAATGGTTCTTGCATTACATTTGTTTTATTGAAAGCGGATTCCTCCTCTTTTCTAAAAACTTCCTTTGTGTGCTCTAAAAGTAATAATGCACGGCGTAACGTGATGTGTTTCTTACATTGCACATCATTTGGTTAGCTGTGCATCTTTGAAAGGATGTAAATAATAATGAAAACAAAAGTTAACTGGATAAAAGAATTGAATTTTTTTTTAATCTTTCCTTTTTTTCTTCCTTTTTCCTTAACGGGGAGGAATTATTTGATTGATGTTTCATGACCTAATAGATAATAAGGACTGAATTTACATATATCATATATGCATGGTAAGTCATTCCATTTATAAATGTTAATCTACAATATGATCAATATTATTGGATGTGATATGACGTACGATTTTTTATATTATTAACCTTTTTATGTCTTATCATTTGGATTATCAAAATTTAGCATAATTTTATGGATATATGGATCATCACTTTTTTTTTTCGTATTTTTTAAAAAATGGCGTTAATTTCCTACAGCATTTTTGAGAATCCGCATAGCATACTCTTTATTTTCTCAAAAAAAAAAAAAAAAAAAATTTCCCCAGTGTGATATGATGAATCATTACTCAATAAATTTAACAATCAAGTGAGAAAATTTAATGAAACCAAACCATATTCGTTAATATGAATTAACAATAAATAAATAAAAAGCTGGTTTGTTTAATCCCCGGATAACGAAACATTAGATGGCGTTATTCCTCCATTATGCGACTTGTATGCGAAAATAAACAGATAAACATGTGTGAGAATTCAAAAAGTTTATTTGTACCGCAGATTTCACAATGTAAACTAAATTAGAAAGAGGTTTATTCATTTTTTTTCCTTTGTGCAAAAGGGTTTTTTTTTATGGTAAATTTCCGCACAAAGATCCCGTCGTAAATATGTCGAAATCGAGAACTTATTTTGTCTTTGAATAGATTCGTGATTAAAATTAACATTTTTAAATCAATTATTTAAGAAAAGGAATTTAAAAAAGGAAATGATATATATATATTGTATATATATATATTATATTATATAGTAATATATATATATATAGATAGATGTGTAATATAAAAATATCAACATCACATATATTTAAATTTAAATGTATGTTTTAATTAAAAAGCAATCATTCTCGTTGTCAAACACTAACACGTCACAATGCCTAACAAATAAGTTTCTTTTTAATCAACCAAACAAAAAGTAACAAACATTATGGTGAGATGTTTTGATTTATCGATACTTTAGTAAATAAAAATGATTGTTTCACGACACGAAAATATTTATCGGAACACGAACGATTTCGTGTCCTTGCATCAAAGGTAAGGGATCTTTGGCCGAGTGCCGAGTATAAGCGTGATTTATCCCCGTTAATTCAAATGAATAAAATCAAATCCCTCTGTCGAATAATTGAAAAATTTTGCCGATTATTATTTTTATAGTAGGTTAGAATACAAGAATCAAAAAGGAAAAAGATTTTTGTGGGGTAAAAATGGGGATTAAACAATAATGCAACTTTATTATCCTAGGTTATTTATATAGCTAATCACCAATCACTTTACCTGATATATATATATGAACTTCGTTTGGTAGGAAAAAAAAAAACCACCCCATTTTTTTTATGTTTGTGAGACGTGATTTATAGTTGAAGGACACTTTTCGACTGCGGCATGTTTCTCGAATTAAAAAAAGTTAACGTTGTGCTTCGAAACGAATAAAAATGGTCCATTGGCTTCATAGTTTACCTCACGAAGTAAAATTTAATTAATTAATTGCAAAAGGGAGAAATTTCTTCCTTAGATTATCAATATCTTTGATCTTTTTGATAGATTTCGTCTAAAAAGCCAGGGTACCCCGAGCTTTGAGCCTGGTCGTAAAAAAGTGGTTTCTTCCATAATTGGAACCTTTGTTTGCGGGGAAAGCATACGTAGACATGAGAAAAGGACCGTTGTATTATTCTTTGTTATGATAAGCGAATGTTGCAAGTTTTAAAAAAGCCATAAAGGTCGTAGATCGAAAAACAAGTACGCCATTCTTGAAATTTTTTTTTTTTTTAAAGTTCTTTTCATCTCATTTATGCACCGTACAATCGAAATAAATAATTATTTTTCCTAAAGATTCATTCAAATTATTTATATATATTTATTGCACGTATATATTTATATATATATTTATTTATATCTTTTTTATCTCACCGAAACAGTTCAAATGCAAATGGATGCAATGTTCAACAAACAATATAATCATTCCATTGTTAATGAAATTATTTATGACAACACTAAAAACTTTCATCAGATTAGGTTCAATAAAAAAAGGGTCAATTTGTAATTATCCCTTCTTCGTTAATCACCCCAAAAAAAAATTAATTTAAATTTTTTTTTTTGTAAACATTAGGGAAAAAAAAGAAAACAAAGTTATCGATTGTTCGTCAACATTGTTAATGGCGTTTAAGAAAACCTTTTTTTATGTCCAAGTAAAGTTAGTTCTCCACATATCATATATTCCGAAAAAAGGAGTTTCTCCTAAATAAAGAAGGTACTGAGTGGGGGGTAGGACGCTTGTAATTCAACCCTTTGACAATAAGAAAAAATGTGGTTCAAAATCAGTTGTCAATTTGTAAAAAGTGATATTGATAAAAAAAAAAAATTTTTTTTTTTTTTTCCTCGATTAAGGTTAAAATATAAATACATACTATGCAAAGGAAACGCCTTCAGTTTAACCACTTGGATCGGTAAATTTGTCACGTACCGAATTTATCGTCATTTAATACACGGAAGCCCTCCACGATTAAACTTTCCTAATTTAGGAGAATTTAAATTTAATCGAGAGCTCGTGAAAATTCTTAAAAAGTATAGCTGATATTTGTTTCTATTTTTTTTTTCTGAATGGGAAAATGTATTTAATTGTTGAAATCATTTAATCGTTATTACTAATCACATAATAAATTTGTCGATTAAAAAGAGAGAAAATAAAAAGGAAGGATGCTGCGCCCTTTATATGTAGATCGTTGTTTCTATTACGCGAAAATTGTATATATTGATACCCCGATGATTATAAATCTAATCAAGATATGATAATCATTTTCATCAAAGATAAAAAAAAAATGTATCGGCCAAAATTACCAAAATTACAAATATTACAAATTATTGTTCATTTTAAGGTTGGCCTATCACATCCGTATACGGAGCTGATCTACCATTTTCTGATTGGAAAGAGATTATGCAAGGAAAATTTTTAATAGCATGCTGTGATTCTCTTATTGATTATTATTAAATAATGAAAGTATTTTATTCAAACCTGTGTTTAAAACACGCTCCCAAATACGAATTCATATCCGGAAAACTAATTGATTACATAGGAAAGTACAATGAGGAAATGGCTGATTTATTAGGATGCAAATTATTATTTAAATGATTGTCCTTATCATAATTATTAATTGGATACCATTAAAATACAGAAAGTCCTTCCCGTTTATCGATAATAAAAGATCATCTAATTCACCTTAATTCAATCAGGTCAAATTCTTTATCACAATTTGAATTCTTATCACCTGATAATTATGGTCTAGAGCCGATATTATCGGTCCACTCAAAAGATTACGTAGAATACCTTCAAACCGCCTATCAAGAATGGGTAAATGACGGTGGTAGTGAGGATGGTGTGTTACCTGAAGCTTTCCCTCACCAGAATCTATCGTCAGCGAAATTACAAAATATTAAAATTACATCCCCGATTGCGAAGGCTGGGTTATACTGTTTTGATATGTCTTGTTGTATAACTGAAAGTAAGTTTGATATCAGTTTATCCATTTTTGGTTCTTGCAGAAATTTATCGTTTGATCATCATCATTAGATACTTGGGAATCGGTCTATGAATCCGCACAAGTTGTAATAAGCGCTACGATGGAACTCAAAAGGATCGTTGAAGAATCCGAATCAGATGAATCAAATTTCGTTCCAAGCGTCTTTGCTTTATGTCGACCACCGGGGCATCACGCAAATTCAAATTTATGCGCTGGTTATTGCTTTCTAAATAATGTTGCGATATCAACTCGGCTCCTTGTAAAAGCAAATAAAAGAGTTGTTATACTAGATATTGATTATCATCAGTAAGTATGGGGGGGGGGGGAATGTTCCTGTGATACAATTTACAAATATTAACTATCTTTGTAGTGGGAATGGAACACAGGACATATTTTATTCAAATTCGAATCCGTTGTACATATCATTACATGGATCGCCTGATTATCCTTGGTTCACCGGTGATGAGTCAGAGAAAGGTGAGGGTCAAGGTGAAGGTTTTAATATTAATATACCATTGCCCAAGACGACCGATGATGATGAATATTTGAAGATCTTGAAAAGAGTTATTGATGAGAACATAAGACCTTATAACGCGGATTATTTAATAGTTTCACTGGGTGGTAAGAAACATTAAGGCACTTCAATTGATTTTGAAATTATAAAAGATTTTTAAGAATAATTTTATTATTTATTTCTGTAGTTGATACATATAAAGAAGATCCAATCGCAGGATTACAAATTACTTCGGGAGGATATGAAAGGGTAGGTGACTTAATCAAATCTATCGAATTACCCACTTTATTTGTAATGGAGGGTGGTTATCATTTAGAAACCATTGGAATCAATGTTGGAAATATCTTGTTGGGAACTACGTAGCTTTGAGTAAACTAACCAAAAAAAAAAAAAATAATAATAATAAAAATAAAAGTAAATATAAAAATTACCTGTTTAAAAATTGGTTAAATTTCTTTTAATGTTAATATGTTAATTTATGACGTATACAATGATGATTTATCTACCCATCTTGATGTTCAAATAGATGTGATTACATGTTAGTCAAACTTTTTAAGAGTGAGGCTTGATTTGCTAATGAGCTCTAAATAATATCACGGAATCTTTTCCAAGATGAGGTTAAAGGTCATTATTAATAATATAAGAAAAAAGAGAATGGGTCATACATGTGATAATATCTTACAATCATAAGAAACTTCGATTAAAAATGGGTGATACTATATCCTATTTATCTTTTTCTTCTCTGCCAACTTTGTTGCCGTTATTTTCTTGTTTTTCTTTTTGCTTTTTAATCAATTCTTGTAATTTTTCTTGTTCCTATTTTAATATTAATAATATGGAATTAATTTAAGAAAAGTTTCAATTTAAAAAATTCCAATCAGCATGAACCCTACCTTTTGTTTAATATAAGCATCTTCTAATGCTTTACCTCTCTTTACAAAAATATCCTTGTTTTGATGAATTGATCCGTCCATCACTAAGTTATCAAAAAAAAAAAAAAAAAGAGAGAGCGAGAGAGAGAGAGAGAGAGAGAAAAGGACGAACTTTATGATTTAATAAGATCGACAGATGTTGCACAATCAGGGGAGTTTCAAAATTTCCGGAATGTCCTGTATAAAATTTTATGTAACAATCTGAAAATCTGAAACGCTTAAAAAGAATTTTTAAATACTAAATGAAATAATAATAAAAAAGAGACACATGGTCCCATTTTGTAATTACGACTTTACATCATTAAGACTTTTTAGGTGTTTAGGAAATGTCTTGATTATCTTTTTGTTTCGTGTTCAATCGATACTGGTAATTCTTGTTGAAACGAGAACCTTCATGATTTTTAGAGATGCATAATATATGTGTATAGATGGTAAGAAAGTTCCATATTGGATATATCGATTTGGATTCTTACTTTGGAATTCTCGGATTTTCAAATCAAAAAAATGATACACAAAATGAAAATATGCTAGCTAAATTCGCGTTATAAATAGGACCCACTGGAAGTGCCAAGAGGGATCGATGGGGTTGGTCATTAAATCAGGTATATTAAACCCGAATTTAGTCAAAAAGTTCGACAAAAGCAGAATACACAAAATTACATTGTAAAAAAAAACTTTCTTTCAAAAAAAAAAAAGAATAATAATAATTATAATAATAATAATAACAGTAAAAAAATAATGGGTTTTCTTTAATATAGTAAAGCCGATGTATTTTTTTTTATTCGTCGGAAGTGGGTATCATCCAAAATGTGGAACAAAAGAACAAAATTTATTATAACATGGAAATACATACTATTATTCATTGTTATAGTTTAAATAGTAGTGCAATATAAATTTTTAATTTATTAATGTATGACTCATAAATGGTACACTCTCCAAATTTGAATAAATAAATACGTTACCCTAACACTTTTAGTTTTAAATAAAAAGGCTCATTTCTTCCCTTAAGGAAGAAAATAGGTATTTTCAACCGTACACGTATTATTTATTTGTTCACTCACAAAACAAAAAAAAAGTTAAAAAATTCCTCCAAAAGTCTAAAAGAAAAATATATATATATACACACACTTAATATTATTATACTCGAAAAAAAAAAAAAAAAAATTACCAAGAGTTTCCTCATAAATTCTTTATTATTTTAAAACTATTTTACCGTTAAAAATATTCTCAAAAATGGAACAAAAAGTTGGTTCACAACAAGGTGTTAAAGTGCTCTTATATTTTGCGGTAATGTCGGTATTTCTAAGAGCGTCATTATCAGGACCATCCACTATCGGTCCACAAAACATACACTTTGAGACATTAGTTGGTCCTTCTGAACCCTCAACGTTCAATTTAACATCAAAAGACGAAGAACATCCCGCAATATATCATCATCAGGTTGCTTTATCGTCGATGGACAACGCTGGTGTTTTTAGCGTTGTATTAGCAAGTGCCGCAGCATTTTTAAATGGGTTATCAGCATAAATACCCTTCCCCCCCCTTTTTTGATAAACTTTAAAACTTGTATTTTCATTTCGCAACTTGTACAGAAATTTTTATTTAAAAAGAAAAAAAAAGAAAAAAAAAAAAAAGAGGAAAAAAAAATATTTTTCTTGTTTAGATTTTTATAAAAATTGGTAGTTAATTTCGATATTTGGGTTTTCTATGAAAAATTTAATCATTCTTAATCATCCATTATTATTTAATATAAATTACAAATTATTCTTTAAGATATATAATATATAATCATCATCAATACATAGATAACAGATTTTCATCATGTGTTAGAAAAAAATCGATTGTGTTACGAATTTGTGGTAGAGTTATATATGATTTATCCCCAATTTAGTCATTGAATGAACATCCTTTAGGTGGATTAGTGGATTAGGATATACCATAAATAAATAAATGTCATGTGGTAACATGTTGTGTTCAACCAAGTGAAAATTGGCGGGAATTACAGCAGAAACTGCTTCCGCATCTGATTTATTCACATGCATATACATACCGACAAATTAAATTTAAAGTTTATTGACTTGAATTATAAAACTATTCCAAATAAAAAAATATTTGATAGATATATTAATTACGATTATTAGTAAATATATTTTAATTTTCTATATTACCTTTTATAAAAATATCTATTAAGCTTAAATTTTGATTTAATAAACTGATTAATATAAAATTTTAAAATTTTAACAAAATTGATACTAAAGTAGCTAAATATTTAATTGAATGTGAAAAGTTGTATAGATCAATATTTTTTTTTTTTTAAAGTATATTTTTATTGATTTATAATTTACATAAAATATTAATTTAATTAAAATAATTATAATTAAAAGAAAGTTAATATTTTAAATTTTGTTATTTATTTTATTAAAAAAATTATATATAAAAAAATTTAAAAGATTTCTAAGTTATTAATTTAAATGTTAAAATTTATTTATATTAATAGTATTATATTATTTTTAAAATCAAGTTCTGAGAAATTTTTGAGATTTTAATGCATTTTAATTTCAATTTTGTTAAAAAATTTCCAGAATCTGATTTTCCTAATAATCAACTCATATATTAAAGTAAATCTTTTAATTTAATTTATTTAATTATTTTTATTATAAATATATTATTTATTATTCCTTAAACTGTAAAGCAGAAAAATTTGCCTGCAAACATAAAAAAAAGTATTAATTTTTTAATAAAAAATAAAATATTAATGTTAATAATATAATTAT
>CAJVPP010001026.1:0-23435 GCA_910592005.1 Funneliformis mosseae | reverse complement strand
TTTAAAAAACTTTAGTTTTATAATTAAAATTTAGAAGAAAAATTGTAAAATTAATAGTAGTATTAATAATAATAGCAACAGTAATTAGTGTTTTGCTAAATCAGATCAGATCAGATTTTATTCAAATCTGATCTGATCTGATTTTCATTTTTTAAGATCTGAATCTGATCTAAATCCAACAGATCTGTTGAAATTCAGATCCAATCTGAATCTGACAGATCAAATTTCAAATCTGAATTTGATGGATCAGTTTAAGTCCAAATCTGATCTAATCTAAATCTGAAAGTATTATTGAAAAAATGAATTTTCAGTTCTAAAAGAGATCTGAAAATGGTTCTTTTTAATAAAAAGAACCTTTTCAGCTCTAAAAGAATTTTAAAAAGTCATTCATTTTCATTAAAAGTAACCTTTTTGACTCTAAAAGAGTTCTGAAAAGTCATTCCTTTTCATTGAAAAAACCTTTTTGGCTCTAAAAAAGTTCTAAAAAGTTATTTTTTTTCATTGAAAGGAACCTTTTCAGCTCTAAAAGAGTTCTGAAAAGTTGTTTCTTTTCATTGAAAGGAACCTTTTCAGTTCTAAAAGAGTTTTGAAAAGTTATTCCTTTTCATTGAAAGGAACCTTTTCAGCTTTAAAAGAGTTATGAAAAGTCATTCCTTTTCAATAAAAGGAACCTTTTTGGTTCTAAAAGAGTTCTGAAAAGTCATTTTTTTTTATTGAAAGGAATCTTTTCAGTTCTAAAGAGTTCTGAAAATTTGTTTCTTTTCAATGAAGAAAACAAATTTTTGGCTCAAAAGAAATCTGAAAATTCATTCCTTTTTATTGAAAGAAACCTTTTTAGCTCTAAAAGAATTTTGAAAAGTCATTCCTTTTCATTGAAAGGAACCTTTTCAGCTCTAAAAAATTCCAAAAATTTATTCCTTTTCAGCTCTAAAAGAATTCTAAAAAGTCATTTCTTTTCAATGAAAGAAACTTTTCAGCTTTAAAAGAGTTCTGAAAATTCATTTTTTTCAATAAAAAGAACTTTTCAGCTCTAAAAGAGTTCTGAAAATTCATTCCTTTTCAATGAAAGGAACTTTTCAATTCTAAAAAAAATCTGAAAATTTATTTCTTTTATTGAAAAGAAACTTTTCAGCTTTAAAAAAGTTGAATTCAGATCTGATAGATCAGATCTAAATCCAATCTGAATCTGATAGATTAGATCTGAATTCAAATTCAAATTAAATTCAAATTTAACAGATCTGATCTAAATCTAATTCATCAGATTCAGATTGAATTCAGATTGATTTGAATCTATGCAAAATACTAACAGCAACAGTAGCATCAATAATAGTAAGATTCTAATAATTCTTATTTAATTTACAAATAATTATAATAAAATGTATTTTTATAATAACTTGATTAATATTAATACTAGAAATATGATTTTATTATCATTAGATTTCTTTATTGAGGTAATTCTAATAATATCAAGAATATCAAAATCCAATTACAGGTTAACTTAAAAACTAAAGTATATATAGGAATAAAGATAATTTTATTAGTTTTAAATTAATTTCAAATCAGTTATACTTTGATTCTTCTTAAGTAAATTAAAACATTGAATATTAAGTTAAATTTATACTTATAATATATTATGTGATGATCAATTTAAAATTTTTTTTAATTGGTTATCAAATATATTCATTTTATTATCTTTAATTTGATAACAATCTGATTTTGAGTTAACTTTTAGAATTAGTTCAAAGTCAATTTTAATTTGATTTTTAAAATTAATGAAAAATAATTTATAAATCAGAAAAATCCAAAATATGCTAAATTTATAATTATTTTTAAAATTAACTCAGAGTTACTTTTTTCAAATTATTCTTATACCTAGTATAACAAACATATTATATCATTATATCAATCATTTTACTGATTATATATAATTGAATTATCACATTATATAAAATTAACTGATTTAAAATTCAAAGCTTTAGATAAAATAGCATATAATTAAGCAAATATTACAAATTAAAAAAATTAGATTTTTTTGGATTATGTATAATATATTTCTAAAATAATAAATCAAGATCAAATATTTTACATAAGTTAGCTTAGAGCTAAAAAAATTAATTAAATAATTTATAAAATAAATTAATTATTTTAGATTTCAAAAGTTTGAGCAAAGTTACATATAAGAATAAATTATGCTAATTATTATATTTCATATTTTAAGATACATAAAAAAATAATATAAAAAGTATTACAATAAAATTTTAAATAATATAAAAGTTAACTTTAAGATAACTTTTTAAATATTTTATATATTAACTATATATTATTAAAAATTTTAATTATTTAGTTTCAAAGATTTAAATAAAGTCACATATACATAAGTAAATTTTGTCAACCATTATATTTTTTAATTTAGGTTTCATAATATATAATATAAAAATATTACAATAAAATTTTAAATCACAAAAGTTGGCTTTGAGATAGCTTTTTGAATATTTCAAATATAAATTATATATTGTTGTAATTATATTAATTTTGGCAAAATGTTACTCTAGTATAACTTACCTAATAATAATTATATTTGATGAAATTTAATATGTTATTTTATTATATTAAAATGCAACTATTTGTAAAAATTTAACATATATTATTATGTAGAATTTCTGATTAGAGCATTTTTATATTTGATAAAAATGAATAAATAATTAGCAAATTGATTAGCAAAATGTGATAAAATTAAGCATATTTATTATGATATGCCTAGATATATAGAATAACAAATTTTGAAACCTCTGTAATATACAATTTTTGTTATAATTTATATATAAATTTTACATAAATTCTAATCAGAGTTATATAAAAGATTTTTAAATCTTATAATAATAGCAATAGTAATATAACTATTACCATCATAATTATCATCAGTAATAATGAAAAAATTTAAAAGAATTAATCAAAAATATTACAGAATACATTGAAAAATTATGTTGTCTTAATTTTTACAATCAATGTTAAATTATATCTAAAGATCAATTACATAAAAATAAGCCACATAAAATAGTTTTGCTTGAATATAATAAATATATTCAAGAAGATAATCTATGATATTTTCAACAAATTTCAATATATATTTTTTACTCTTGTAAAAAAAATATCAAGAAAAAGAGTAAAAATTTATTTTTTTCTTTTAAAATAAATTAAATGAATTATTACTGAAATATATAAAATATTTGGATTTCAAAGGATAGTTAGAAAAAATAACTCCCTTATTATCACTACTATTACCATTATTATTATTAGCAGCTACTATAATAATAATAATACAGTAAAGAATAATACTATTATTATCATTATCATTAAAAGTAATAGTAATAATAAAATAAAAAATAATTAAAAACTTTAAATAGAAAAACTTCATTATATAAAATAAAAATTATTTAGAAAATATCAAAATTTTAAAAAAAATTCTGATAATAAGAAGTTAGATTTAACTGATTAAAATTAAGATTAGATCAATAAATAAAGATCTTAAAAGTATAGATTTCTTTTTTTTAAATTATAACATAAAATTTTAAAATAATTGAAAATAATATTTCATTAAATTTATTTTATTTATAATTTAGAAAAAATATATATTATATTAGAAATATCAATAAATATCTCTTTATATTATATAAATTATTTAATATAAATAATTAATTTTGATATTATTATTAATAAATTAGATTTTTTGATTTATAATATGTTATAAACTTTTTCTTACTTTTTTACCTACATAAACATTTTATTTAAACAAACATTTTTCTTTAAACACTATATTTTTTATTCAAATGAATATATTTTTATCTTAAATAAACATAACTTTTTACTAAAATATATTTTTATTACTAGAATTAAACCTTTTTATTTAGCTAAATTAAAAATGGCATTACAATTAGTTGCAATCATATGATACTTATTTGTCACCAGTTACAATAGTTATAACTTAATTTTTATTAATATTGCAATTAGTTGCAACTCTGAAATGCTTATTTATCACTAGTTATAACTAGTTGTAATACTATTTTAAATTAAATTTATAAATTTATCTAAACTTTAATTTTTTTTGATAAATATTTTTAATTATATAAAATTTTATCTGAATATCTGAAAGTTTTATATTATAAGTATTAATTTGATATTTTATATTAGTTTAGAATTATTTAAAATTTTAAAATTATTTAATTAAATGATTATTCTAATTAAATAATATTTTTATCATTTGATTAAAATGATAATTTTGATTATTTCAATTAAACAATATTTTTATCATTTAATTAAATTTTAATTAATCTAATTAAACAATTTTTTTATTATTTAATTAAAATAAATTAAATGAAAATTTTAGAATAATTTAAAATTTTCAGTTTAATTTAGTTTATTTAATTTAAATAAAATTACTATATTATCTAAAAAACATTTAAATTGATTTAAAAATTCAAATTAATTTTTATGTAATTTAAAACTAAATTAAATTTAATTTGAATCAAATATCTTAGATTTATCTGAATTATTTAAAGTTTTATCATTTGTAAATTAAAAATAATTTTTTAAAAATAATAAATTAAAATAAAAATATATAATTTCTTTAAAAAAACAAATTAAATTATTATATAAAAAAGTTAATAAATACAAAAAGATTAACTTTATATATTAAATTAATTGTAAAAATTATCTAAAATTACAAAAATTTAATTAAAATAATAATTTGTAATTTACTTTAAAAAAAATAATGAATATAGTGTTAAAATAATTTTAATAGTAATTTAAATTATAAATTAGATAAATATCTTATTAATCTATAGTTATATATATAAAATTAGTATTAAGTAACTTATTAAAAAAAACTAAATAAATAATTTTTAGTAAATATTATTTATAGAATAGTATAAATAATTTTTTTGTAATTTATTTAAAATAATAAAAAAAAATTCAAAATATTTATATTTAAATAATATAAAATTACTATGTAATATCGCTTGTTATTTTTACCAGTATCACATGGTTATATAAATGTGGCTTATATAATAATCAAATTTTTATAAAATAAACTTTTTTAGCTTAACTTTTTTTTCTTTTATGTTTACTTTTTTTATCATATTCTTTTTTTTTTTACAAGACTCCTTTATTTTATATATTCAAATTTTATTACTTTTTTTAGCAACAATAGTTTCAAAATTTTTTTTCATATTTTATATTGTGAAAAAATTTTTTTTTAATAATAAAAGACTATTATAAGAAATTTTAACAGTCTCAAGTATAACTGGAAATCTTCAGAAAATGATAATTTTATAAACATAATAAACAATGAGAATAATATTATTAAAATATCTTATAATTAATACTAGCCATGCCAACCATTAATTAAAATTAAGTATAAATTAGATAAAAAAAATAATTAATTTGGTATTTAGATTAAAATATATATTAATATTTTAATTAATGTATTGCTAGTACATAATATATTATTTATTTATTAAATATAATACAATCATATAACATTACTAAGTATATATATTACATAGCTATACACTGATAAAAATTACTATCAATACTGAATAGCAAACTTGTAAATAATAGTAGATAAATCTACTTATAATAAATTAAATTTTTATAATTTATTTTATATATTAGAATTTTAAACTAAATATTTTTAAAGTTATATAATTAAAGTTAAAAAATATAAATAAATATAATATCTATTTATATATTAAATATATATAACAGATAATATAGCATATATATTTTAATATTAAAATAAAATAGTAATTAATTAATTCTAATCTTTCTTTTTCTTTTTTTAACTATTCTCTTACTAATTGAGTAAGTGATTAATAATAAACTAGATTATTTAACAGTTATTAATTAATAAAATAAATTCATTTGTGAAATATATTTAGCAAATAGTATAATAATAAATTTTAAAAATAAAGTTTTAAAAAATTTAAAGTAAATAATAAATTTTTAAATTAAAAGTATTTTTTTTAATTTAATTTATTTATTTAATAAATATAAAATATGAATTATTATATAGGTAAATATTTAAAATGCATAAAATATTTCATTTGTTAAAATTTTAAAAATTAGATAAATATAATGAAAATAATAAAGATAATCTAATAAAACATCTTATATTTTATATTTATATTTAAATATAATTTTTAAAATTTTAAAAACTTTACAATAAAATTAGCTTTATAAATTATATAAAACAAATACAATTAATTTTAAAAATGTGATTATATAAAAATTTATAAAATAATTTTAAAAATTAAATATAGAAAAAAATACTTTTAATTATATATTGTTAAATAAAAATTAATTTAAAATAGTTACTATATCTAATTTAAAATTATTAATAAAATGTTTAATAAAATATGATGAAAAAATTTATGGATTTTCTTGTTAAATTTAAAGAATATTAATAAAATATAAAACTTTTATCTAAACAAAAAATATATGAAATATTTGATAATTGTAATTAATTTATATAATTTTTTTTATATTATAAATATAAGAAACTATAACTATTTTACAAAATAATAATTTAATAATTTAATTAATAGATTAATAAATAAAATTGATATTACATTTAATTCATTAAAAAAATAGGTAAAAATATAATTATATTTATTATAAGTATAAATAGATTAGAAGGCAAATATAATAATTATTTATATGAATTACTTAAATATTATTATAAAATTATCTTAAAAATAAAAATTTTTATTTATATATAAATTAAATTATTTAGACAAAATTTATAATTTTGTTTATTTATTTAACTCATCAATTTATAGATTTTTATTATTTATTAAATCTCATATTTATTATATTATTATATATCACTAATAAATCAAAAGTAAATATGATTTAAAATATTATTTAAATATAAAAAGTAAAATAAAATAAATTAAACTCTGATTAGCTTTTGAAAATATTAAAGAAATTTCTTTATTAAAATTAAATTTATAGAAAAAAAAGAAAGAATAGTAAATAAAAATAAAAATAATAAAAATATTAATAAAAATTATAGGATTGATAAAGCAAATAAATTATTGAATAAATTATTTTCAAAAAAAAAATTGTAAAAATCAATATATTCTTAAAAAATAAAAAAATTTTTCAATTTTAACAATTAATTTCTAATTTAATTTTTACTTGAAATTGATATTTCATATAATAAAATATAATAAATTTTATAGTTTATTTAAATAATTTTATTAAATAGTTTTTATAATAAGATTTTTAAGTTATAATAATTAAAAATCATTAATTATTAAAAAAAATGATAATTTAAATAATCAAATACATTATTTAAATGATAAATTATCTGTTAAAAATTTCATATTAAATAAGTGATTCTAACTGATTTACTATAATTTTATATATCTTAATATTTTGTATTATATTTAATAAATAAATTATCAAAATAATTATAATTATAAATAAATTCTAATTTATAAAATATTTATAATAGAAAATATATTTGAAACTATAAAATATTAGTTATATTATAAATTTAATTTTATGTAAAAATGTATTTAAATAAAATTAATTATAAAATTAAACTTATTTAAGATTATAAAAGAATTATAGTTTATATAATTATAAATAAATATATATATAAAAAAGTATTTAAACAAAAATTAATTAATAATAAATAGAATTTAATGTAATAAATAGATAATAATTTTTATCAATTTATAAAAGTAAAAAATAAATATTAAATATTAAAAATAAGTTAAATTTTTAAATAATTTAATAAGTTTTATATAAATTATTTATGATAATATTATGAATTTACAAAACTTATATTTAAATTGTACTTTATAAGATATATAAATATAAAGTTATAAAATTATAAATATAAATTTCTATAAGTTTAAATTGATTTATATATAATTTATTTTTACATTAATAAATTAATTACATTAATTATTTTAATTTTATATATCAAAAAATAATTATAATATTATTTAAATATATTAATTTTATTATAAAATTAAATATGTTATTATTAAAGTTGCTTGTCTTAATTTATTTTTAATTTGATAAATAATTAAACCTTAGTTTACAGATTTTTAATTTAATATAATTTTACTCATCTTTAATAAGATTTAATTATTTAGATGACTTTTTAAATACTTATTTATTTATTATAGATAAATAACAAAATTTATAATAAGAATTAAAAGCTAGCTATCTATTATTATAGATTCTACATATTTTCTTTTTCCTTTTGCTTTATCTGTATTTTTATCTTTTATTATTATTTATATATATACAGTATTTGATTCTATTATTTCATTAGTAACTTTTAAACATTCTAACATATTATCACTAAATCAATTCACTAAACTGCTGCGGTAAAAATATGATATTTAAAAATATTTAATACTAAACTAAAGATTTTTTTTATTTTAACAAATATAAAAATCCATTCGTTAAATATTTTAAACATTATTCGACTTTTAAATCAATCAAATTCACCATTTGAACCAATCTCAAATGAGAAAATAGAAAACGGCTACATTCTGCCTGCCAAACTTGGAAAGTTCTCGTCCTTTAGAAATTGAAGTAACACCATTTATATTAATCGAAATCTAATCTTATCTAATATATTATAGAAATATTATAGAATAAATTACTATAAAAAAATTTTAATTTCGTGGGATATATAATTTAATCAGACATGGAAAGTACTTTTGAAAATCAAAATAAAACAAAGAAATGGAATTATTAAAATAGAAAAGACTAGAACAAGAATGGACAATTACAAAAGATCAATATATATATATATAATTATTAATTATTATGCAGTCGTTGTTATCAGTTTTTTTTTTTTTTTGGCGAAATAATCGAAGCTAACCGAAAAAAGTCAAATATTGAATGAACTTGCAAAAAGATAAGGTCACATAAAATCCATCAAATCTCAACAATTTTTTTCAAATGTTGTTTTTTGTGTCTTGTAGGCCGATCCTCTACTGATAGTTTTGGCAGGATTGTACTTGAATATTGATGAGATTATCCTTCTTCTGTAAATTCCTCATGATCTTACGCGAACTTCACAAGATTTGTACTTGACTAAAATTGTAAATTCCTTTTTATTGTTTGTTTGCCCTAATAAGATAAATGCATTGCATTACATAAATTTCAAGGGATTTTCTAAAACGAGAGTTCTCAATGAAGGTGCATGCCGAAATTGGATATACCAGATCCCTATCTATCGAAGTTTGGTTTATCAAAGAAACTTTTTTGCACTCAAAATTTCTTGGTTTTATTTATATTTGTATATATGCACGAAGATTCGTTGGGATCGTGTCTATTTGAACATATGAAAAAAAATAGAACAAAAAAAAGTTCCCTTGAAAAAATTATAAAGTGCATGAGACCTAGTAAATATTTGTTATTTTTCCCACATGACCTTATTTATCAGCTAAAATTACGTATTTGAAGTGTACAAAATTAAGATCGGTTGTGGAAGCAATGACACGAGATAAGAGATAAGATTCTATCAGCCTGGATCAGTTGTACGAAATATAAAGGTATCTTATCTGTATAAATTTTTTCTGAAAAGTTCGGAGATGACCGTTAAACTTTTTCATATATAAAAAACAAAGTATGGTTGCAATTTTTAGCTTGCTTTTTCTATAAAAAGGAATTTTTTAGCGAACCTCGATTTCAAATACCATTTCCTCCCTTTTTGATAAAATTTTCATTGATTTCACTCTTGAAATTTGTCTTGTATCTAATATAACCAAAATTTAAAAGATTCACAATGTGTGGTATTTTTGCGGTTTTCAATTATCCAGATGATGTTCATGCTTTCCGTCGACGAGCTTTATTACTTTCTAAAAGGTGAATTTTTATTCTTTTAAAAGAATTATCAACTTGAAGTCGATTTAAAATTGACATCCTTTCTTATCACAAAATTTAGATTGAGACACAGAGGTCCTGATTGGAGTGGGTGTAAAATTTCGGGAAATAACATTCTATGTCACGAACGTTTAGCTATTGTTGGTGTTGGTAAGTAAAATAATCCATTCTAATATATAAATATTATAATTTACATATTATTAATTTTTTTCTTTTGAATTTTTTTTTTTTTTAAAGATTCTGGTGCTCAACCTCTTACCAATGAAGATGAAACAATCATTCTTGCTGTAAATGGTGAAATCTATAATCACAAAACCTTAAGGAAACAACTTAGACCTGACACGCATTTCAAAACTCAATCAGATTGTGAAATCATCCTTCATTTGGTATGCTATTCTTTTGCTATGTATATAATTTACAATTCGCGTCTAACGCAAGCTTTCCTTTTTTTTTTAAAAAAAAAAAATAGTATTCTGAAATAGGAAAAGATGTTGTAAATCATCTCGATGGTATGTTTTCGTTTGTCCTCTTGGACACGAATAGAAATCGTTTCATTGCTGCACGTGACCCAATTGGTATTACTTCCCTTTACCAAGGTTGGTCATCATCGTCACCGGATACAGTCTATTTTTCCTCGGAATTAAAGGCACTTAATGAAGAATGTGATAAAATCATCTTGTTTCCACCTGGTCATATTTATGACAGCTTAACTGGCGAGACAACAAGATATTATAAACCATCATGGTGGGATGGAGAAGTAATACCAAAAAACCCTATTAATTATACTTACTTAAGAGAATCTTTGGAAAATGCTGTTCGCAAAAGATTAATGAGTGATGTACCATATGGTGTTTTATTAAGTGGAGGATTGGATTCCAGTTTAATAGCTTCTATTGCAACAAGGGAAGCTGCAAAATTAGCTGCTACCCAAAATGGATTTGAAGATGATCGTAAGTGTTACAGGTATTTGCTGGGAAACCGTGCCAGGAACATTACAATCATGTGATATATTATACCTGAGTAATTTGTTATGTGTATTACATACAATACTTGATAAAAATTCCTTGCAAGGATTCTTTTGCAAAATGTCCTATTATTTTCTTTTTTTTTCTTTCAAACATTTAACTCAAATTTCTAACTAAGTGGTAATATTGTTTTATAGGAGGAGTTACCACTTGGCAAAAGCTTCATTCTTTTTCTATTGGTCTTCCAGGGTCGCCTGACTTAATAGCTGCACGTTCTGTAGCAGAATTTTTAGATACTATACATCATGAATTTACCTTTACGCTTCAAGAAGGTCTCGATGCAGTTCATGATGTTATTCATCATTTGGAAACATATGATGTAACAACAATTAGGGCAAGTACCCCAATGTACTTACTATCGAGAAAGATTAAGGCCATGGGAGTTAAGATGGTTTTAAGTGGTGAAGGAAGTGATGAAATTCTAGGAGGTATTTATAGAATTGATAAATTAAATCTTTGATTATATCACATTTATTAATTATTTTATAATCTTTTTAGGTTATTTATACTTTCATGCTGCGCCATCTGCTGCAGATTTCCACAAAGAAACAGTTTCTCGTGTTAAAAAGCTTCATACTGCTGATTGTTTGCGTGCTAACAAGTCCACAATGGCTTGGGGTCTAGAAGCTCGTGTACCATTCTTAGATAAAACATTCCTTGATGTGGCTATGTCCATTGATCCTGAAGAAAAATTATTTAAAGAAGGGAGAATGGAGAAGGTAAATTTAATTCACATTTATGCATACACTTCATTACGTATATATAATCGAATATGTTTTTTTCCTTTTTATGTAGTACATTCTCAGGAAAGCTTTTGATGTGTCAACAACTGGAGATGTGCGTCCTTATCTTCCAGAGTCAGTTCTTTGGCGTCAAAAAGAACAATTCTCTGATGGTGTAGGATATAGTTGGATTGACACTCTCAAAGAGACTGCTGAACAGCACGTCACTGATGAACAATTGGCTAACGCTGCTAACGTTTGGGCAAAAGATACGCCAACTTCCAAAGAAGCATATTGGTATAGAGAACAATTCGAAAGTTGGTTCCCTGAAGAAGCATGTACTGATAGTGTTGAAAGATGGATTCCAAGAGCAGATTGGGGTAATTTTTCCTAATGGAATCAATGTATATTTTTCGTCATTACATTGTACAATACTTACTTTCTCTTTTAAAATCATTTTCAATCAGGTTGCCCCGAAGATCCTTCAGGACGTGCTCAAGCTGTACATAATGCCGCAATTTAATAAATTAAATTATTTAGATTTCCCTTCATTTTTTTTTAAAAACAAAAAAAAAAAAAAAATTTAATAACTTCAACTTTTTAAATAAATAAAAAAAAATATGATTGTTTATTGTTTTATTGTAAATAATTTAAGTATTGAGTAATTTGAATAATTTTCATTTTCTAATTTTTGAAATTTAAAAAATGTAATTATTATAAATATAATTGACAAAAGTTATATAAATATTATTACAATTGCTATTGCAACATCCAAAATGTTTAAATAAATCCCAATTTATAATATAAAAACATTCTAATATTTGATAAATAAATATAAATAAATTTTCCGAATAATTCACAAACCTGTCCAGGTAATTTGCAATTACCACTGTTAAAAGCACAATATTAATGGATTGCTTTATTTAACTAATTAATTTATCACAATACATAATTACATTACCTGTCTTCCAGGGTGCTGTTGATTAATATTGAAATTTTGATTGGGTACAAATCCTTGATTCGTTCCGGGATTAATATTTACTCCCTGATTCGGATTGAATACTTGCGGATTTAATCCCATTTGATTTGGTTGTCCACCAAAACCAGAATTCTGTCCGCTCATCCCAAAATTAGAAGTTTGTTGAGGGAACCCAAGATTATTTTGACTCCAGTTTGTCTGATTGGAATTAATAAATCCGCCTTGTTTTTGACCAAAACCCAATCCATCTAAAAATATTTGACTTCATGAGTAAATTACTGGAATTAAACACGAAATGATGAAATTTTTTTTTTTAATTACTTGATGAATTCGAATTGCTGAAGACACTCGGAGCGTTAGGATCCACCTGTTTCAAAGCAGAATATTTATCTTGCGAAACTATAAATAGAAAAATATTCAATTATGTTATTAACGTGTAATACTTGTTATTCTTCAATGATAATAATATATAGATACCATTAGCATTAAAGTTACTTGATGGTGCAATTGGTCCAAATTGACCATTTTTCATTGAAGCAAATACATTCTGAGGATCGAATTTTGATTGCTGAGATTGAAGTTGCTGTATTTGATTTGATGATTGCTGAGAATGAAGTTGCTGAAATTGATTTGATGATTGTTGAGATTGAAGTTGCTGAAATTGATTTGATGATTGTTGATTAAATGAAGGATTAATTAAATTATTGTTGCTATTAAATGATTGCGGCCGTAATTGATTTGATGTGGAATGAATTTGATTAACATTTGATAAATTGTATCCTGAAGTAGAATTTGTTAACGAAGATGTCGTTAGACCTGGAATTTTTATTATTTTATTAGTTTTAAGTAAAACACAATAATTACAAATAAAACGATAAAATAATAAATTTAACTTACTCGCAGAACTCCAAGTATTTATAGAGGAATTAAAATTACTGACAACAGGTCCGGATAAATTTCCTGTTCCCATCCCTTGAAAACTACCCGTGGAATTTGATCTTTGAATATTCATCATATTATTTCCTTGAATATTATTATTTGTATTCAAACTAGCTGGTTTTGCAGGAATTAAAGGTTGATGAAGCAAACTATTCAAAGGAACAATGGATTGAGATGGTGGTGGTGGGGGAACTGGTGGAGGAGTAGGAGCGTGAACCTGAGTTGGTTGTGATGGTTGGATGTTCATATTATTTGAATGCCAGCTAAGTTGTCCCATTGTATTTGAGCTGGGTATTGTAGATGGAAGGTGTAATGATATTTGATTTTGATTTAGGGGGGGAGTTGAACTATTTAAAGAAAGGTTAGTGGAAGATAAATTGGAAGAACGAAAAGGGATAGAGGGTGGAGCTTGAGGAATTGAAGGAGGTGGTGGTGGTGGTGGTGGCGTGGGAGGCGCTGACGTTTTTACTGTAGGTACTAAAGGTGGCGTTAAATCTTTAGAAACCCATGCATCATCATCAAATTTGCTTTCTGTTGATGTCGTTGATGATGACTTAAAAGCATCATCAAATGATCCTTTAGAATTAGCAAGAGTTGTAGCATCAATCTGAATTGATGCTGCCTTTGTAGGTTGGGGGCGAGCCTTCTTTGTATTATTTTTTAACACGCCATTATTGGCAGCAAAAAGTTGTGGTGTTGTTGTTAGTGTCTTTTTCTCTTCTTTCTGTATAATCGAATCTAAATTACTATATAGATCAGCAGCCTTCGGAATTTGACGACCTTCACTTCGAGCTATTCTGTTCTCCTCTTCTTGAAGTTCCCTAGCCAATTGTTCATCACGCTTCAATTGTATTTTCATATCAAATTCCGAAAGCTGTTGCGCTTTTTGAATACTCTCAGGCTACATAAAATCAAAATAATTAAAACTAATAAATATAATATATTATATATATAAAAAGCATTTAAAACAAAAAAGGAATATCTTGAACCTGTGATTTTCTTGCACTCTGTTTGCTCTTCGATTGTATATCTATATCATCAGGAATGACACTAGTTGAACCAAAACTAACGTTTCTCTTTTTCCCAAAATTATACCTTTGATCTATGTATTTCTTAATCCTGATAATATCCCCCTCCTTGATATCAAGTCCCTTCATGACATCACGATTGAGATCAGGAATCGAACTCTCATCCATCTTCTCTGCGAGAAACTTTTTAGCATACTCGAATGCATCCTCATGTGAGACATCAGCATGAAGGAAGAAATCATACCAATCATAATCAATCGCGTAATTATTTGATAATCTCGCCTTGCCTTTATACGCAGCGGCAATAGCAGCTAGTGGGGTATCATCATTCTTATCATAAACTTTCTCTCCTGTTACTTCCTCAAGGTAAGCAAGATCTTCTTTGCTCATCTTATCGACAGGAACAGCAATCTTAACACCATTAAGTTTGTGAAGGTGTACTTTGCCATCGATTAATTCTAAGAATTGTGCTTCAACTTTAAAAGAACCTGTTCGATCAGTCCAAGTCCTTGTATTTGACGGAATTGGTTCTTTAAAACAAAAGAATAATCAATACTATTGAAATCCTGAATACATTATTTATACATCTAACATAAAAACATACTGGATTTAGATTGAGCTTGCGCTGGTCGTTCAGGCAATGCGCGGTTTGCAGGCGTTTGAATTTTTTTCACAGCTGCTTCTTCTGAATGTCATAAGAAAAAAAATTTTTTTAATAAATGTCGTTATAAATTACGGGTACTTTCAACAATAATGACACCAAGACGAAAGGAGGTTCATAAATAGGATCAATTGTGCCGATAAGGTTTTGCGCATTATAATGCAACCTTACCGGCGCAAAACTCCTAATTGAATGGGCTGGTTTCTTAACAATAATTAATTCTATGACAAAATGTCAGACGCTGCAAGAGACCAAATAATATACCTAAAGAGGGATTCGCCCGAATTGGTCGATCTGTAAAAATCTAATTAATGCAATGTAAAGTAATGTAATAATATACATTTTTTATCAAATATGAATCATACTTGGTAAAATTGGAGGAGGGGGTGCTAGCTGTGATTGAGCTTCTTTTCGTTTCTTCTCCTCTAGAACACGTTTTTCTGCTTCACGTCGTTTACGTTCTTCGTCGTCACGTTGACGACGCCTTCTTTCTTCTTCACGTTTAATACGTTCCTCTTCTTCGAATTGTTGACGTTCTGCTTCAGCGGCTGCTTCAGCGGCTGCAACTTGTGCAGCCATCTCAGCCTCATTGTCCTCTTCACTACGTAACTGATTATATAAAAAATAACAATAAATAAATAAATTGTTATAATAAATTAAATTAGCTTAATAATAACACTCGCCTCAATAAAAGAAGCGGGTACAACTCCTTCTTCATCTCCTTTTTTAATCTTCCACCATTCTTCACTGCTAACATCATCAATAACCCATAATTCATCGCCTTCACGAATTGAAACTTCATCGTCTCCTTGAGCATCAAAATCATATAGTGCTACACCAAATTTAGGTGACAAAAATTCATTTTCTTCTACATCATTCTCTTCTACAGTAATCTCAGGAACGTTATTATATGAATTTGATATATCTTGTTCATCATTCTCATATCCTTGAGGCTCTTCATACACTATCGATTTATGAGTTGATGAAGGACGTGAAGAAGAAGGTGATGTAGGGCTAACTATACTTGATCTGATTGATGCATTATCCACCTTCACTGTAGGAATTTCTATACTAGCACGACAATCTTCCGCTTTTTGAAAAATTTCCATAATAATATTTTTATTGGCATGAAAATCAATTGTTCCTCCCTTAGAACCTCCAAATATGAATGAAATATTTTTTTTATCTTTATTAATATCTGTAATATCATTAATTTCCCACTGACGAACAGGCGCCTAAATATATAATTTGTAGAATGAATTTATGACTTATCGAAATGAAAATTAAAATAATCAATCATTACCTTATCAGACTCACTGGCAAAAATGACTTTACCATTACCAATCGCCAAAGTACCTTTCTTCTTTTGTTTTTTCTTATCACCAACAAGTTCCTAAGAAATTTTATTTTTTAAAATACAAATGCTTTTTATTGAAAATGTGACAATTTGGATTTATATTGCTAAAGTCAATTAAATTTACCGTGACAGACCAAGTTTTGCTTTCATTTACTGATGATCCAGCTTTTGGACGAGCGGCTTTTACAGCATATAATTTTAATGGATCAACATATGTATTATTCGCGCTCTACAATTACAGATGAAAAAAAGAACTATATAAATATCAATGATAATTAAATTAGAACTCCGGAACAATGTTATTTATACTTACTGACAAAGCGTCAAATAATGATACTGGTTTTGCTTTATTTGTCTGATTTTCTTTATCTTCTTCTTCTTCATAATTTTCTTCTTGTGCATACTGTTCAATAGAGTCCACAGATACCTATATTTAATAAAACCCTTGTCAAAATCCGAAAGGAATGAAATATATTTTCTTTTTTTAAAAAAAAATTGAATTGACTTACCTTTTCAACATAATTTGGAGGAATCATACCGAATACATCGTTAAATTTGACCAAAAACCAACCATCCTCAGCTTCTTCATATAAATTTAACATATCATCCTCTTTAAATGAAATCTCTTCTTCCGAACTAGCCTCAAAATCCCAAAGAGCTCTTAAAACAGCAGTACATTCAGCCTAATTATGAATCACACGTAGATTTCTAAGTAAGTTAACATTAAAGTAGGATCTGTAAGCAACGGGACAAATTAAATGACATACTTCCTGAATATAATTACAAGGCACAAGTCCGATCAGGTGTTCACCTTCGGTGTTGGCGCTCTTTAATTTCGCTTTCCACCAATCTTCTTCGTCATTTTCTAGTATATAAAGAACATCGTCTTCATGAAAAGAAAGCTCATCATCGGTTTGAGCTGTATAGTCATATAAAGCGATGCAGATGCTTACGTAGTTTAAAGGCATAGGTTGTAAAAAAATAAAAGAAAGTATGATATGGAGGTCGAAATTTTTTTTCTGTTTTTTTTTAATTTTTTATTCCCGGTTATATGAAAGTTCGTGTGACCTTCCCTTTCTTTAATTGGTCAAAAGCAAAGTGAGCATTTGTATTACGAAGCAAAATGTTTGGTAATTAATTTAATTTAACCAGATTATCAATATTAGGTTAAAGGTTATGTGGTATGTGATGGATTTCTACTGGTAGATTTATATACTTATTTAAGCTTTAAATTTTATGTTTATTTAAAAGTATGTAATATTTCTAAATTTTTTTTATACAAAATGTTTGTTTACTTCTTAAAAAGGTTTTATAATTTTTAAAAGAAACAGTTTAGTAAATTTTAAAAAGATTTATATACTGATTTTAATATATAAATATAATAAATAATTTAATTATAAAAATATGTTACTAGAATAAAATTATTTTTTCCTTTTAACATGTAATAGCTTTACACAGTCTTTATTAGAAGTAGAATTCTGAATGAATTGAGTTAACTCACAAGTCAGATGAGTCAAGTTGAGTTTAAATTAAGTCAAATTTATATTTTTTTGACTTGATAATTTGTGAGTCATGCCAAATTCAAGTCAAGTTAAATATTTAACTCAATTCGATTTAAACTTGACTCAAATTCAACTTAAACTTGACTTGACTTGAGTTGACTTAAAATAGTATTATTAATAAATTAATATTTTAAAACTATAAAAATTATATAGTATATTATAATAATTGAAATACTTTATAATAGTTGAAATGTATTAATAATTAATAATTGAAATTTATTTTATTAATTTAAATTATAAATTTTAAATTTCATTAGAAATGCATAAAGTTAATTGTTTTCTTATTGATAAGATAATTAAATATTAAATCAGTATAGTTAGACCTTTATTTTAATGATTCTTTTATTGATAAAATATATAAAAAAATAAAATTATTATAAAATTAATTAAAAAATCTAATTTTTCGTAATACTTGCTTCTTTTTCTATTGCTTTAGCAGTTTTTTTAGTTAAAGTAATTGCACTAATATATTGAATATCACCTTCACTTAAATTAAGTTTAGCTATACTATATACAGCTTACGTTAATCACACCATATTGAATTTGATATCATTTTAATAGCAACATTATATTCAGGATAAATAAAATACCCTTCTTTAACTACACTAATTTTATAAATAAATCCTATTGCAAATTCTGATTTATCCTTATTCTGATATCTTACAGCTTCATAGTTTTCTACATAAAATACTACACCTATTTTCTATTTATTATTTAAATTTACTTTTTGCTTAAATATTTTATAACTATTCTCTAAAACTATCTCTATCTTCATTATATATTCTTTGTATCTTTAGATCAAAATTTTTTATTTTTATATACATATGAATCAGTGGTTGAGAATCTAAAAAATTTGCATGAAGATCATGACCAATTAATTTTTCTGAATCAGCATGTGTTTTTTGTTCATGATTAATTTTAGGATATAAGTTTTATTTTAAGCTCAAATTGATTCACAATATATTTTTGTAATATTATGAATTACTTCTCCAACAATTTTATCATCACATTTTAAAAGAATAAATTGACTTTCATTAATAATAATAAAGTCTTTTTTTTTTAATATTTCTACAAGTAATAAATTTATGAAAATATTTTTCAGCTAAATTTAATCTATGATTTACATTTAAATTATATATTATTTTAATAATTCTATTAAAATCTTTAAGAAGAATTTTGATTTAATTTTACCAACTTAAAAATAAATTTTTAAAAAAATCTTTATTTTGCTTTTTAGTTACATATTGATCAAAAGCAGATACAGGTTTCTATTAAAATTAATAATAAATAAAATAAATATATAATTAATTAATTTTTTAAAATATAAAAATCTATTGATTCTAATAATACCTAAATTAGCATATGCTAAAAGTATATGTGAGAGAAAATATATAATCTCAAAGTCATATAGATATAAAATTATATTATAAATCATGTGATTTATAATTTAATTTTAATAGTAATTGATTTATATATTCAAAAGTATATTCTTATAATTTAGGAAATTAAACACATTTGTTCTTCACATTTTAGCATTGATTTTTTACAAATTGGAAATTTGATAACAAGCTCTTATTTAATTATTTTACTTAAAGAATTAAAGGATTATAATTACTTACTAAATCAATAACTTAGTTGCTAATCAACTATACTTTAAATCTATCTGATTTCTCAAACAAAACTATATGAAATTCATGACTAAATTCATTTAAAATTTTACAAATTTTTTCTGATAATTCTTTGAAAAAAGATATTGTGAATGTTTAAATAAAAGGAAAATAAATGGTTAAAAAAATATGATTTGTATAAAAAAAAAATAAGAAATTTTTTTTTAAGAAAAAAGAAAATAAATTTTATAATTAATTATTATTATGCTAATTTTAAAAATGAATATATCTATCAAATAAATACAAATGCTCATTAAATAAACAAAGGATATACCATCAATCACACTTAGACCTCTGATCTAACTACTATAGCTACCAGCTTCCTAACTGCTAGTGTTTCTTCACTTGCCTTTATGAATGATACCAATTGGATTACCAGTTCAAAACAAGATTTAGAATCTATTCTTGAAGTTGCTGAAAAATTCTATGATCTTATCAGATCAGCATTCAATAAAGACAAATCTAAACTATTGATGATTAAATCTTTAACTATCACAACAATTCCTCTTAAATTTAGTTTATTCACAATCAATATTGAACCAGAAACTGGATTTGTACGCTTTCTTGAAGTCTGAATCAATAACAAACGCACATTAACTTTTATTAAAAATAACTCGCCTTCAACATTAATCGTTTTGTCTTTTTAATGCATTACAAACTCCTAACTTATAAACAGATTCTTACATTATAAATATGGTGTTTTGCCTACTATTAGAATATCATATATAACTAACACCTTTGTCACAACAAGAATGTCTTTTTCTTTTTGCATCTGTTCATTCTTTATTCAAGAAAAAGAACAAATTTGCTTCTACCCTCTCTAATGTTCTTTTGAACTTTAAACAATTTTATAATTTAAATAATCTTTAGTCACTACAAATTAAATCTCTCTCTACTGCCTTTCTATACCAGTTCACTAACTCTACTGCTTATAAGAATGTCTCCACTATACACCTTTTTCAACTCTAATCTCAACATTTTCTTGCTATCTCTCCCCTTGATTTTTAGTTCTGCCCATTTAATAGATTTTCTTATAATAATCTTATTGGTACTTCCCTTTCATTTATCAAGTCTACTTCCTCTAAACTTTTACTCATTACTTTTTCTTTTCTTACTAAACAAATAAAAGGAGGAACTTACTCTATTGCAAAACTTTTTTCCTATAAAGTTTTCGTTTTCTTTAAAAAAATCTTGACTAATCACAATTTATTCTATCTAGATCAATTAATTTCTACTTTAGGCTACCAGCTGATTACAATGGCTAACTTCCTCTTTAGAAATTTTAATTACCACTCTAAATACTTTGGATCACATACTCTTTTCAAGAAATTAGCAGACATTGTTTTAGAAGATAATGTCTAATAACTCCTCAAATCAGAATTTAGATTAGTTCTCCTCTATCCTGATATGAATTTATAGTTAATTTATTTCATTTGAACGACTGTAAAAAGGAATTTATTGCTTTATAGAATTTTACAATCAACAACCCTTCATTCAGTCAAATTATCAACAAAATTCTGACTAATAACCAATTTGTCTGTCAACATTATATATGCTTTACAAATAACAATAATATTAGCTAACTCTTTAAATGTACTAAATGCAACCTTTTCTTTGCTAATGTTCGTTTTAGCATTTGTACATTTGCAAATTCTGCAAACAGAGTTTTTTAAGTTGATTTAGTCCCTAAGCAATCTTACACTCTAAAAAACTAACTAAAACAGTCATTTGACAAAATCTCAAGGGTAGTCTACCTTTCTTATTTCACCTTTTATTTTGAACAATAACTCCTTGTCCCTCTCTCAACCAATCTATTTGACATAACGTTTTTTTCTTTCTCAACCCTAACTGAGCTCAAATCTCTACAAATAACACTTACTAATAATGCATCCTGAACATTTTATACTGTGGTTCTTTAATCTCTCCAAAATCAGAATTATGTAAAATAGGAATAAAATGGATTTGTATTGATTCCTCTAATAACCATTACTCATTTAAGACCTCATTGACAAACTGGTCTTCATCAACACATGTTGAAATGTATACTCTCCTCACTGCTTGTTAGTATTACCACACTCTTCTTCCATCAATATTTTTTCAGAGTCAGATCACGATCCATGAGTTCTCTAAATATGTTTCAAACAAAGATATTTCAAGAAAATTTAAAAAGATACCTAACCATTCTATTTGGCATCTTATTAAACAAACAGTGGATACACTGAACTTTAATATACATTTTTACAAAGTTAAAGCACATACTAGTGATCACTTTAATGATATTGCTGATTAATTAGCCAAAGCTAGATGTAATACTTATCCCCTTATCCCTATATTGAATAACATTCCTATCTGATTTTATTTTTATTTTCAATAATTTACCAGTTGAAATATCTATTCAGGTTTCTTCAAATAACTATTTTTGCAAAAATTTTCTGCAACTTTCTTGATTTAAACAAAAATTGTCATATCAAACGTCTCACTAGCAACTACTTAATCAATTAGCCTGCTATTTAGTCTTTATTCTCCTTAAATTTATCTTTTCTAACTACCTCATTTGCTTTTTGTAAACTTAAGATTTTCATCATAAAAATTTTATTAATGAACTACCTACCCTATCAAGATTGTCTATACTACAACCTGATTTGTATAAATATTAGTGTTATGTAGACTGTGGTCAAGCTATAGAAACTTTTGCACATCTCTAGACCTATCCTGCCTATACTACAAAATTACAAGATATTATTCAAACCATCAATGATAACTTAACCTATTACCTCACAGAATTGAATGTTTTTAACCTCACTAAGTTTCTTTCAGAATTATTAGACAATCTAAATGACATCCTTGCCACTTCCTCATCTAGATCAAATGGTTACATTAATATTATTCAATCTCTTATTCCTTCTTCTTTTGTAAATATAGTCCACAAAATCACCAGAAATAAGGGTCAATATTTCTTGATCATCACTCAAACCTTAATAGTTTTTTAATAAAAATTATTCAATAATGTATGAAAACATCGTTGTAATTTAATAATAGCAAAAGAATATTCATTAGGTATTACAATTAAACATAAGACTAAACGAGATGCCAGTTCATTCTTGAGACATGAAAAGACATCAATTCCTAAATATAATTGGGTAAATTGATTATATCTGATGAATAAATTCAGCTATACTTATACGAATTTTTAGTTAGGCACTGACTCCTTCTTTTTCTTCTCTTGTTGATAGCAATTTTTATTAGGTATAAACTTAGTGATTTATTAGAAGGGAAAGACAATGATTGGTTAATTCAAACAGAGTTGTAATATAATTACAGGGATAGCTAGTACTTAGTCTAGATTTATTTGATTTACATTGTATTTCTTTTGTATAAATTTAATAAAGTTACTGGCAGTGCCACATTGTTAAAAAAAAATGCTCATTAATTATTAATTGTATAAATAATTAAAACTAATATAAAAGATAATAAAAGACAATAATACATAATTTTTTTAGTTTTACAGTCAACTCTTTCTACAACGAATTTTGATATAACGAATTTTACAATACAACGGATTTTCAGTGTCAGACAGATT
>CAJVPP010001025.1:0-23443 GCA_910592005.1 Funneliformis mosseae | reverse complement strand
TCGACTATAAAAATTTAACCAAATAAAGTTCATATATCATATAATAATATGAATCAAAAATCTCAATTTTAGTTGGTAGGATCCCATAAGGTGATTTTAATAGCTTAGCCCCTAAATACAGAAATGAATTTTATGATCTAAAATAATAGATAATTTACAAGCGGCCAAGAATTTTGATCCAGAAATTTAAAAAAAAGAACTTGATCAAATCAAAAAAATTCTGTATACTATTTACTAAAAGAATTCAAAATAAATATAAATAATCCTAACGGTAAGATTATTATTAAAAACCTTGGGTAATGCTCATCAACTATAAATTTATTTAATAATTAAATTTTTAATACAAATCAATATATGCTAACAATTACTAACAATTACAATTTATATTTTACAGCTTCAAGTATTTTTAAGGAATTATATTGATCAATTATTTGCAAAAACTTCAAAGATTTTAAAAAAATGAGTAAGAGTTCACAATATTAATTCATATAAAAATGAACCTTCAGTATTATTTCAGATATCAAAGTGGATGATTGAGAATTATTAAAATTCCTTAAAAGATGTTATTGTTAAAATTTGTAAAAATAGAGCTTCAAATGTACTCTTAGTGATAAACCAGTAGAAGTAGATTTTTTCTTGATTTATATTGATATTACTTAATTTTTATATTAATATATATAATAGGTAAGCTTTAATTTAAAATTTGTATTTTATTTTATATAATGTATAGCATAATAATAAACATTATCAATAAAGCAATTAATCAATCATAATAAAGTCACATAGATGATACAGTATGATGATTTTTTAAATCAGAATTTTAAAAATACTAAGAATATTGTGAATTCTAAAAATGCGAAGGATTTACACAATTCTGCAAATCTTCTAAATGCTGATGATAATTCTAATTTTAAAAATTAAATGAAATCTAAAAATATTTAGTATTATACTTATTTTTAATATTCTATCTTTTATTATTATCTTTATTATATTTTTATATTTTTATTATTTTACGTATTTTTATTATTTTTAGCATATTTATTTTATGTATATTTTATTTACTAAATTAGTTAGTTTATAGTATAGTAAATATTTAGCTATGATAAAAAAAATTTTGTATAAATAATTAGACTTTTTGCTTATGTTGTAAATTAACTCTCTTGTGAATATGAGTTTCAATATTAATAAAGAAATCAAATAAAACTTATATTTTCTGCTTCTTTGTATCTTTATATAATTTAATGTAATTTTTACACATTATTTGTAATTGAGTTCATTATCTGAATTCTTTAATTAAATTATTTGTAATCTCATTTTTTAAGTCTTTATACTTAATAAATTTATTAAGTTTCACGCATAGAGTTGATAAAATTAAGAGTTAGGCAGATTCTAATGTCTTAACTGCAGTAAGTCACAGTTAGTAATCTTAAGTAAAGATTTAATAATATAATTAACCTAAATTAGAGAATTCTATAGTAACAGTATATATAATAGTTTTATTAAATAAAATAAATTTGACAAATAAACAAAAATCAGTTCATTCTGATTGTTAATTAAAACTGCCTAATTTGATTTCCATTTAAAAGAATCAATACCTATCTACTATATTCAATTATTCAATATTTTTTAAATAATAGCAGTCTGATTATAATCTATACTAAGTTAATTTATATTTAAATTCATCTTGATTTTTATGTGCTGATTGAAAATTGATTATTTGCTGATTATTTACTAATTTGTGTTAATAATCGCTCAAAATCAGCACTTAGTAATATTATCTAATATTCACAAATTAGAAAGGCTATTGGCATCTGATTTGATGTTAATTTGCTATTATTTAATCAATATACTTGTAATAATATTAATAATTGCATCAGAATCAAGAATAATTTGTATATTATTAAGTTCTTTAATAATAATTTATTTAAAATATTGATAAAATTTTTTCTTTGATCAAAAAATTTTAATTATTATCTAAATTTAACTAAAAAAAAATAAATTAAGAATATTTTAATAATATTATAAAGGTTAATTGATTAATAGCAAATTATATACATAAAATTTTCTTATATAGTACTATAGTTTTTAAAATTAAACTTTCTTCTGTAATATCTATTGGAATAATAATAAATATTCTTAATAGTTTTTTAACAATTCTATTTTTAACCTTATTTTTTATTAAGATTCAAATGCCTTTTTAATTCTATCTTTTGTATCTTATTTATCAATAGTGTAAGAGAAAACTTTTACTCTAAAAGTAATATAGACTTCTTCATATTCTTACTCTTCTTTTAAATTAAAATCAAAATATACTTCAACTATATTTGTATCTTTTTTTTTAAAGAATTATTATATTCTTTAATATAATGTTCTTTTTTTTAATAATTATAATAAATAACTTAGATATTAAGTTTTTATTTATTTGATTAAAACTTTAAAAGTATTATTATTAGAAAATTTAGATTTTTAATATATTTAACATTATATTTTTTAGTTTATTTTCAAAATACATACTTACTTTATAATCAGTTACTTCTTAAATAATATCTTTAATAATCTTTAGTTTATTTATAATAATCTATCATATTAAATTTTTTTAATTTCTTTAAGAATAATCTAATAATATAAGAATTTGAAAGAACTTTTCTTTCTCATTTTCTAAATTTATAAATCTAATTAATATTCAATTTTACTTTTTATCTCTTCTTTGAATAATAACTTATAATATTATCTATTTTATTATTCAATTATAGAAAAGTGATTCAAAATTAAGTAATAAAAAAATTTTAAATTTAGGTTTATTTAGTATTAATAAATGACCTTAAAATAACCTTAAATAATCTCAAATAATTTTATTTTTATTATAAATAACTAAAGGTCATTTAAAAAATAGTAAATAATTTTATAATTTACTATCACTAGGTTTATTAATATTTCTGCATTTTTACCTTCTTCTAATTTACTTAGATCTCTTTAATTTTTAAATACAATATCTTTATAATAATTAGTAATTATATAATTGAAAAATTTTCTAGTAATTTTAACTATTCTTTTATTAACTTTAGTAACTTTTTAAAATAAGTAATTTAGTCAAATAAGCCTTTATCTAATTTTCTTGTATAATACCTTATTAAAACTAAATTCATTTTTTTTCTGATAGTTGAACTATTAATTTATTAATTTACTAAATAAGCTAATTAATAAAAGTAGTAAACTGAGTGATAAAGTTATTAAATTAATTTATATCTATTATAAACTTTCTTGAAATTTCTAAAGAAAAAGATACTAATAATTAAAGTTTTATTATTATAAGATATTAAAAATTACTTGGATTTTCAAAAATATGAATAATAGTATAATCAAAATTGAATTTAAAATTAAAAGAATTGCAAAAGTTATACTATATAATAATAATTTAGCTTCATTTTTAAATATTTTTATAAATAATAATTTGCTAAAATATTAACAGAAATAATTAAATAATATCATTATTTTTTAATATATACAAAAATATTAAATTCAATATTAATCTAATTTTATAAGTGCTTAAAAGGCAAATATACTTCTCTTAAAAGTAGATAATAAATAAATAGATATAATTAGTTGATAATTAACTTCTATTTTTAGAATGTTATCGAAAATAATTATAAGATAAAGATTAAAATTTATTTACTATAATAGTAATTTTGATAAAAGTCATTATATTTGTTAAATAATTGCAAGAAAACAATTTAATCTAATTTAATATATAGAATAAATATAATATATTATTACAATCAAACCTATATAATAAATGAATTAATAATTTTTTTTTATTGAATATTTAGTATTATCTTAAAACTCTATCTTAAGTTATCTTTCAACATAAGAGAATATACATAATATTTATAAAAGTTAAATACTAATAATAAAATATATCTAATATAATATAAATAATAAATAGAATATAAGAAATATTATAACTTATTAAATAAATTATAACTAAAAAATTTAATGAATATAATAAATATAAATAATATATTAATTATAATTATTTTATTATATTAATTAACTTTATCAACTTTGTTAACTTTATTAATTAAATATATAATCATAAAACATAATTTTTTGTATATTATTAGAAATAAATCTAAATGAATTTTAAAAATAAACATTTCAAATTTCTGAATTTATAACTAAATTTATTATTTAATTAGATTATTATTTTATAAGGTCATATACTAATATTTTTTAAATATATATTTATAATATTATTTATGAAAGTGAAATCAAAATAATATTATATAAAATTTAAATAAAAATATTCTATTAAATTTGCAGAAATTGTTAAATAAATTCAATTTATATATCTAAAATTTTCATTATGTAAGAAATTTAATTTAGATAATATAACTGATATAATTTTAAAATTATTAATAATAATCAAATATAAGATATCTATTATTATAATATATTTATAGCTTTTAAAATTACTGCAATTATAATTAATGATTGTGATAAAACTACATTGTCTAATTAATCATAATAAAATCAAATATTATAATATAAAATACTAGGTAATAGACCATTTATAAATCTAAAGCATTAATCTATTTAAAATTCATATAATAAAGTAATTCAAATTAATAGTAAAACAAATATGTACTAATAAATATCAATTTAAATAAAAAGCAGAAGGAGAGATAGATATCTTATATTATTATATTTAAATTATAAATAGTCTTATATTATACTTCAAACTAATTATATTATATATTTTCAGGTAAAGTAATTGATATTATTTAAACTAGATATATAAAATGTTATATTTACTATTTTTACTGAATTTTTATTTTAAAATTCAGAATTTTATTATAGAACTAAATATTTATTTAAAAATAAAAAATTTAAATTTGTTTAGATTTTATTAATTAGAATTTTTTTAGGTTAAATCATATATAATATATTCACAATTTATATAACTTAAAAATCAGTAATTTTTCTTCACATATAATAAATTTTTTAAAAAGACTAATAATGAAATACAATTAGTTTTTTCTAATTTAAATAAATATTCTAACTTTATTTAAATTCTTTAGTAATATTTCCAATAATATTTTAAAATTAAATTCAACTAAAACAAATAATTTAATAATAAAAAAGTTGTAAAATATGTAATTTTTTGTCTAAAAATAACAAATTAAAAGCTAAAGCTTCTATTTTACTTTGTTATATTAATAATTCTAAAAAAAGTTAGAATTTAAAAAAATACATAATATATATCATTCTTTTTAAAAGAATTAATATCTTTGAGTATTTTATAATATAAACAAATATAAACTATTCTATATATTATATATAATTTATAATTAAAAAAATGAATTTACTCAAGCAACAAAAAGTATTTTAACTCTAATTATATATGTATTTTTTTACAATTTATTAAATTATTTATTTAATTATTTTTATTTAATGTATTAGATCAAACAATTTTATCATTAGTATACTATCTAAATATATAAATATTAAGTAATATAAAAAGCTTTTTAATTAGAAAATTAAAAAAGAATAATGAAACTATTATAATAATGCTATTAATAAAACTCATCAATTTATCATTCAAGTAACGAAATTGATTTTTAGTTAACATCTAAAAATCTTCCTTTACATAAACTTAAAAGTTTTATTAATTTTTTATAATTTATTAAAGTATATATATTAAAGTTAGTAATAATAATAGTTTAAATATATAATAATCATACTACTAGTTATAAAATATTAGATACTTTCTTTTCAAACAATTGAAAACAAAATTTAGCAAAATTTAAAAACTTATTTAACTTTTGAAATAATGTTAAATGAAAATATTAATATTGCAATTAAATTAATAATGGTATAGTTGTTAAATTGCAAAAATAATCTATATCTTTTTATTATTTATTATATTATACACTTCCCTAACACAGGTCATGAGAAAATTTTTAATAATATTAAAATCATTAATTTTTTATGGATTTTTAATTTTAAATTTTTCAAAAAGTTATATATTGATCAATACTATAGATAAGGAACAAAATCCTTTAATAACAGTCAAAACTTAGATGAAACTATATTAAAATCATAATAAGAGATACAACAAAATCCATTTAATATAACGAAAGCTGAAACTGTCAAAACTATATTAAAAATATAGAAAAGGATATGACAAAATTATTTTGAGGAGGTTTCAGCAAGCATCTATAATCGATACCTAATTTTTTTTATTTGAAAAATTATATTAATTAAATTTATTGATACTAATTAATATTATGTAGAATATCCTTTAACTTTAATTACAACTTAAACACGTCAGCCCATACTTTTAATCAAATTTTGATAAATTATAACATCTAATTTAATCCATTCCTCCTGCAATAAATTAAATAATTCTGTCTCATTTTTTGGTAAAGAAACACACTTACAAATATGATATTCTAAATTATTTTAAATATTTTCAATAGAATTGAAATTAGAACTCTATACAGACCAAAAAAATTGATCAATATTATTTTGTAAAATCTATTGTAAAGTTGTAATTGCTTGATGAATTGAAGTATTATCTTGTTAAAATATATAATTATTTTGATTATTCATTTCTTCTAAATAAGGTAATAAATGGTTATTTAAAATATTAATATAATTATTTACATTTTGTCTACCATAAACATAGACTAAAGAATCCAATTCAAATTAACTAAAATATTTCTAAACTATTATACCCTTATAATCTGATTTAAATGTTAAAACTAAATAATCAACATCATATTTTTCTTTAGATTTCTTCTAAACATAATTATAGCAATCCTCTCCAAATACTTTAAACTGTGATTTATCACTCTAAACAATGAACTTTCATTCTTTATTCCAATTGAGTTATTCTTGTATTTAGTCTAAATGTATTTTGTGATTCCTTTATTTATAAAAGGTTTTCTTTTACTAACCCAATCATAAAATCCCTTCTCATAAAGATATTATTGTATAATATATAAAAAAACATTAGTAAAAGTTGATTTGATAAATTTATTAATTAAATATTTAGGAAGACTTTCTATCTTTTTTTAATAAACGAATAAGATAACATATATCTTTTTAGTTAGTTTAAGTTGTAATCCATATTATGGAAGAGGTTTTATTATATCAGTTTTTTTATAAAACTTAATAATTCTATAGATACAATGCATACAACTTAGTCCTAACCAATAAATTTAATAAAATTCAAATTGCTACTTCTCATTCAAAAAATATGATAAATATAAAATATAATCATAGAATGATAGAGTAACTCAAGCCTAACAAAACTATATTTTTAAAATTCTGATAAAACTATTTTCAATAGAGCAATAGCAATTTAAAAGTAAGGTTATTTTACTATTAATTCAGAAAATTTGGCCACCCTTCACATGACTTACGTGATCAATTTTCTTACTTTTAATTAGTGATTTTCATTTCTGTGATACTGATCAAAAGTCACAATTTTATAAAAAAAGATTTAACATCTTTTGCTATCTTTTTCAGATTTTGCAGCTTTATTATTGAAAAATAAATAAAAGTTTTTAAAAGATAAGTATTTTTAATTGCTATTATTAATATGTGCAAAATTTACATATTATTAATTTTTTACTTTTCTTTTTGCTATAGCCAGTGTAAATAATCCGATATATCTTGCCTAAATAATAACTATTTGTAAAACTGAATCAAAAATCCAGCAATATGAACAATACTTTTTAACTGCAAATTCTGCTGCTTGACTTGTTAAGCTTTTTTAATATACATTCATATAGTGAAATGCCTTCATTGCATAATGATGAATAGTTATAAGTAAAACAGAAGTAAGAGCTAATAGAACAGTTTTTTGTAATCCTGTCCACAAGTAATTACAATTTGACTGACTAAATTTCTTAGCTGCATTTCAAAAGTTTTCAATATAATTGAGTTCATAATGAAATTTAGGATAGAATATGATTTGATGTCTAGTTGCAACAATAATCTCTTCTAATCGTTCCTTTTATGCTAAAAAATCTGATTGCTAACTTATTATTTTTTGTATTTATTCCAATTTTAACCCTTCATTTAGCCACAATTACCTTTCAGTTAGAACTTGCTTTAACCCTTTTAGCTGTTTACATAGTTTAAAAATATGATAATTCAACAGAAAGATCATTTTTTGTTAAACTTCCTCATCAAAATATGTATTGCGCATTTTCAGTTGCTTTTCATCAGGGTTAAGATTCATATATTTGACAATTAGTGCATCTAGTAAAAAAGCAGCATAACTTAATGCATTATCAAATGCAAATAAAGCCTAACACCTTGGAAGATATACTTCAAATATGAAAATAGCATATTCAACTACTTGGTTTACCAAATCTTCAGCCTTCTACCATCTATCATTATTTTTGCCTAGATTCATAATAATACAGGCCTTTTTGAAAAAATCATCTAATATCTGTATTTCATCAGAAAATGCAAGATAATCACAAACATCAATCAAAAAGTTACTAATATGAATTAAGTGACTGTTACCTTTTTTTCATAAGGGTTATTCTCTATTAGGAATCCAAAGACTCTGACTTCTATCATAAGCTAAAAAAATGTATTCATCATATATAATAAGAATAAGTAGATTATTTGACCAGATTATTTCTTCTAAGTTGTCTCCTGAAAAAATAAGCATTCTAAGTTCAGGTTTACTTATTCTTTCTAAAAATATTTTCTGATAGGTTACTATATCTTCTCTTTTATATTTATTTATATACATTCTCTTTTTACTTTTGTGTATATATATCTAAACTTTTTAAATAGTTTCCTGTAGTATTTATATGAATAGTTGAAGATGATGCAAATCTGAACCCTGGTAAAATATTCTCATTCATTTGTATTATTAATATATATAGAGTAATTTCCTACTTATACTTCCAAATAAATGACTTCACTTGGAGAAGAATATTTTTATCCTAAAGAAAATTTCATATCTTAGCATAATGTTCTCGACAGAAGTAGAGAATTTTGTGATTCTTTATATATTCATGTGCTTAAGAATAAATACATTTAATATTATATATTCTTTTTTCTTCTGCATTAAAACAATTTTGCTTGCTTGTATTTTTGAATGATTACTTTTTACAAGTTAAAAATAAAAACAAATGCTATTTAAATGCATCTAAACCTTACTATTTATTTTTCTTTTTTAATACTTAACATTAGACTTTTGAGAACATCTGAGACTTTATTATACTAATTATAATCCTTAATCTTATTATCTGACTATTTATTAGCATTATTATCTAATGCTAACTGTTTACAAATATTATTATTTACATTTATATTAGTCTTATCATTTAATTTTTCAATTTTTTCAGTAGATTTCTTAATAATCCAAAAGGTATATAACTTAAGGATCCCTTTTACTGCTTTACGCTATTGCTAATCCTTTCTTCTTTTAGTGTGATTTGAGTTTTCTATATATTTAATCTATGTATTTTCTGAGAAGTATGTTCCTGATGATACTTTTTTGCCACTTCTTGTAATTTTTATACAATACTTATAGCATTATCATTTTCTATTGGCTCATCATGAATGGAAAAATCATCATTATCATAAAAAGAATATTGTCATTATCAGGGTCTTTAATATTCTCATAGCCTTTCAGTTCATCATGAAAAAAAATATCATTAATATCAGAATAACTTTCAAAATCAGATACATTATTAATATTAATATTATTTCTGATATATTAATGCTTAGCTTTTTTTGCTTCACAAGTTTTTTTTAGGTATTTTTGATATTGTTAGATGTGGTATATTAGAATATTACCATATAGATAAGTCAACTTTTTTATTATTTAATTAATATTGATTTTTATAAAAAAAAAAAGATTCTTCTAACTACAAAATGCATAAAGTAAAAAAGTTATAGTCATATCAAAAAAGCAAAATTAAGTTACGCGTATATTCACCAATCAGTTAATATATTTAATATTATAAAATCCATTCGAATCCCAAAAGTTAAAATTCTGAAACCTATTTATTGCATCCTATATGCAGTTATATTTATCATACATCTTTTGTGATATGAACCAATATTAATGTGATAAATAATTTTGATTTTAGAATTTTAATCTAATTAATATCAAAATATTTTAGAATATACTGACAGTGACTTTATTAATTATATATGCTAATTTGTTATATATGTATAATGTACAAATATAAATTCTAATCATGATGAAATTATTTTATTACATAATATATATATATACACTAATAAAATTACGAAATTTCTTTATTATATAATAAATGATCAATATCACAAATTTAATCTCTCAAAAAATTTTTGGTTAGGACTAAATTGTATGCATTGTAGTATTTTTTTTTAAATTTTAGAGTTTTTATAATAGTAGAAACTGGCACTTCACATTTTTAAGTAGCAATAATTTGGTTTCTTTCTTCATTTGTTAATTCTTATCAATTTTTATTTATAATAAATAAAAAAAAGAAGAAATAAAACTCTTTATTTTAAATTATAGAGAATGTTTTTCTGAAAAAAATAAAAAAAAATTTGTATCATATATAGATGTGTTTTACTGTTAATTACAAAATGAAAAAGATTATCTAACAATTTAAATCATATCTAAAAGATATTACCAATATACATGACTATGAAATTGATCAGTTAATTTGTTAGCTACTCAATGCTTATAATACTGCAGAGTTTTTCACTCTTATCTGAGAAATTTTCTAGCATTCCTATTTAATTTTTTCTTAAAATTTTCATCCTAGCCATTAGCTTTAGCTGTTTGCTCTTCTTTTATGCATCTAATTTTTGAACTTACTCAAAATGTTTAGCATGACTATTATCAACTTGTTTACAACTTTAAAAAATTCCTCAACATTACTTTTGATTCTAAAGCTACCAATTTTATTACTTCAGATTATGATCTCTTATCTAACTCTTCTATTTATTCTTTTAACTCTTCTCCTATATCTTTGATAGTACAGATGGATCCTATTGGTCAAATTTTTAGTGTAGTAGTAGTCTTACTCTCTTTACTTTACTTTATTTTCTTACTCAAAAGGTGATTTTATTAGCTTAGATTAGGTTTTGATTTTGGGAAAATGCAGGGTTAGTCTTTTATAATCTTAGTCTTAGATTATTTTTTTACGAGATTTTAATAATTCTTTTGATTTATACTTTATTTTATATATATTTACTTTCATAATAAAGATATTATAAAACTACCACACTTTAAAAAAAAAATCATGTAAAAGAGATTAAAGATTAGCGTTCCTAATTCAGTTATAGTTCTTGGCAAAAAGAATGGTGAAAACATATTTTAACGGTATGTATAAACTTTATTTTAATGTATATTTTTTTTATTATTTATAAAAATAATACTAACAATAACTTTATATTATTAATTAATATTTGGTGTATCTTCCTTCTGCATTGATACATGCTTTAACCTGGCTTGGCATGCTCTCGATATACTGAAGTAACATGACATCATCAAGATCATCCCATTTCTACTAGATTATATTAAGAAATACATTGCAGGTAATTTTTTTTTGCTACTAAATACTTAATCTTTTTCTTTACCTTTTCCTTTAATACAGTCTATACATTTTCAATAGGGTTCAAGTCTGGGCTGTATGAAGGTTAAGAAAGAATTCATCCTGAAAGATGTTTTTTCAAGTTCTTCTGAATATTGTATGAGGTGTATATTAGATCATTATCTTATTAAAAGATCTAGTTACATCTGTATAACATATTCATGTTGTTATATAGATGGTCATTCAAGATTTTTCAAAATAAATGATGATCCAAATTTTTAGTAAACAAATGAATGCCAATTTTTCCTTTAGTACTAATTGCTACTTAAACATAAACCTTGAATGGATGCTTTACTATATAGGCAATTGGTTGTGCATTATAAGACTATGCAAATATGGTATTTTAAATATTTGAAGTATTATTTCATCAGAAAAAAATAACATTTTTCCAGTTGTATCAAGAATGATCATGTGTTTAAGATAAATAAAAATCTTTTACTTTTTGGGTTAAGAGAGAAATCTTTCTTAGAAAAACAGAAACATATCCAAGATTGTTGAGCTTATAATGTATTATATGTTCACTGACATTAAGGTTGTGATCTTTTTCTTTCAATTTTGCCTTAAGTTCGCTTGCTATAGTAAAATGATTATGTTACAGAATTTTTTCAATATAGCAGCATTGTTTTGAAGCAGATTTTCTTAGATGATCAGAAGAGTAACTAATAAAAATTTTGTCAGTTTTATTTAGTAAACTGATATATTATTCACATCTGTGCAAAAGAATGCACAATCAATTAGAAATTTCCTTTGCATTACACACTTTTTGGTCCCAAAGTGATATAACAGAATTTCTTTGTATTTTTAAAGAGCTTGGCATAGTTTCAGAAAGGAAATCAAAATAAAACAAATAACAAACCTCATTTTTTAATTTACCTTTTTAATTCAGATTTTAATGTCTGATTTGAGCATATAAATAAATGCCTAAATTCAGAAAATGGTGAAATCGCAGCCTAAAATAAATGCGGTCTTCCACTGTCATTCTTTTCACCAGGGACTGTAGTAACAACTGAGCTCTTATTGTAGATTATACTGCAATAGCCACAGGTTCAGATCTCAGTCAAAGCATAAAACTAGATGATTTTCATAAGAATTTCATATGTACAGTAGCTACTAAAAAAAACGCAAGTGTGATTAGTTACCTTTGAACGGCTATAACTCATCAATCACAAATGCTAGAAATATGATCTTATACTTGTTTTAAAACCCAAATCTTGAAGGATATTCTGGCAAAATCTAGTATTAAGTTAATAATTCCAATTTCGAGTAAATTAGTGATCTACATTAAAATTTATTACATAGTAAAGTTTGGATATAGAAAAAATTTTTAAGCATACTAGCTATCACAAACTGATATTGGATTCCGATTCTCCTTGGTGTGGCGATTCCAACAAGCTAAATTTCGTGGGAATTAGAGCAGCCAATCAGGAATTATCGCGTAGCAAAGATCAGTAAATTATTATATAAAAAGTAGCTGAACCCTTTTATATAATGATTTACCGATCTTTGCTGCGCAATAATTCCTAATTGGCTAGTTCAATTCCCACGAAATTTAGCTTGTTGGAATCGCCGCACTGAGGAGAATCAGATTCCAGTATCAGTTTTATAGTAGCTAGTATGCTTAAAAATATTTTTATACCTGAACTTTACTATATAATAAATTTTGATGTAGATTACTAAGTTACTCGAAATTGAAATTATTAACTTGATACTAGATTTCACCAGGATATCCTTAAGATTTGGACTTTAAAACAAGTATAAGATCATATTTCTAGCATTTGTAATTGATGAGTTATAGCCGTTCAAAGGTAACCAATCACACTTGTGTTTCTTTTGGTAGCCACTGTAACTGAATATGTAAGCGCATATAATAATATGTATTAGAAACTGGTTAATTAATCTATTGATTAGTGTTAATCATGCCTAAATACTGGATTTAAAGAACAAATGGATGCAAATGAAACTAAGGATCAACAGAAATTTAGCCTTCGCTGATAGACCTATAATAGGTACTGTTTCACATTTTCAAATTCAGAGCTCTTACATAAGTAAGAAAATGGTTAACCAGTAATTAGTAGATTGAGTATCTCCTACAGGTGGTTATAGTGATAATAAACTGTATTGCACTATTACAGCACCATCCAATCGAGCTATTACTAGGGTAGAAGCTAGGTTTAATTCTTAGGTGAATTTGACAATATGGGTACGACAGCTACCTACTTTTTTGAGGTTCTATAAATAATGATAACATCTAAGCCTTCCTGATTATGTGTAAAAAATTACTCTGATACCAGGCAGAGATAATAATGATCTAGATGTAGTATTGGTAAGCATGAGAAAAATCTGATAAAAGTATCTGTGTCTAAAGTAATACATCTATCTAAATTTAACAGTGATTTTGAGGTCTAGGGATCCTGAGGGCTAACTCTTAGAGATGTCGATCTAGGTGGTAATCTTTAGACTAGTATTTACGAATAGATTCTGATTAAACTTTGAGTCTAGTTATGACTTTAAGAATCTCTAGAATAAGTTGAAGTTTAATATCTTAATAGTATTACCCTTTAATAGGTTCCTAGTGTCAGATACTGTAACTTAAAAAAAATCATGTAAAAGTGATCAAAGGGATCAGTATTCCTAGTTCAGTTAGTAATAACTGAGCTTCTATGTAGATTACACTGTGATAGCCACAGGTTCAGACCTCAGCTGAAGCATAAAACTAGATGATTTTTATAAGAATTTCATATGTAACTAAATACGTATACATATATATTAATATGCATTAAAACTTAATCAATCAATCTATTAATCGATATTGATTATGCATAAATACTATATTTAAAGAACAAGTAGATGCAAATAAAGCCAGAAATTGATAGAAACTTGACTTTCGCTAATAGGCTTGTAATAGGTACGATCTTACATCTTCAACTTTAAAAGTCCTTATATAATAAAGAAGTGATTAACCAGTAATTAGTAGATTGTATACTACCTACAGGTAGCTATGATGATAATAGACTGCATTATATTACTATAACACTATCTAATTAAGCTGTAACTAGGATAGAGGCTGAGTTTAATTCTTGGGTGAATTTGACAATATAGATATGATAGCTACCTATCTTTCTGAGATTCTATAAATAATGATTATATTTAAGCCTTCCTGGTCATGTGTAAAAATACCCTGATACTGGGCAGAGGTAATAGTAATTCTGATATGATATTGGTAAGCATGAAGAAAATCTGATAAAAGTACCTGTGGTTAAAGTGATCTCTCTATCCAAATTTGATAGTAATTCTGAGGTCTAGGGATTCTGAAGGCTAGCTTTTAGGGATGTCAATCTAGATGATAAACTTCAGATCAGTATTAACAAGACAAGTTTTGACTAAAACTAATGTGTCTAGTCATGACTTAGAGAAGCCTAGGATAAGTTAAGATTTACACCTCAATAGTATTATCTACTAATAGTTTTCTAGTATCAGATACTATAACTTTAAAAAAAAAATCATGTAAAAGAGATTGATATGTAACCCCATATATCTTAATAATAAATTAATAAAAATTATTATGCATAATTTAATGTCTAAAAAAGAATAATAGGTTCACCTTAATTCTTAGTAAATTTATTAAATTATAAATTTGGAAATTATAAAATAATTAGAAAACATTTTTTAATAATATATTTACACTATGATTATAGTATTGAAAATCTCTTTGATATGTTAAAGTCAATGTCAGGAATTAGTATTGAGAATCTCTTTGATATATTAAAGTCAACCTCCCTATGGTAATATGAAAATAAAACTTATTAATAAACTGAAAACAAAGGAATCTCAAATGAATAAAAGAAAACAAAAGGAATTGATAAATTATAATTTTACAAATTATAAGAAAATAATCAAATGAAAAATTAAATAAAAAGGAAAGATAATAAAAAAAAATAATAAAGATTAAGAGAACAGAATAATTGGAAAATGAAATGAAATGAATAAATGAAAATTATGAATGATAATACAGAGGGTTGCTAAAGTCTCTGAATGCTTTTTGGCTCAATAAATCATTTAAAATTTTAAAATTTAATTAAATAATTTATTAAATATTTATTAAAAATGACATATAAAATAAATTTCATACTAATTAATTAGTACTTAGTCAGGTTTTCATTTGCTTTAATAATAGACTAAATTCGTTGTAATATACTATTGACCAAATTTTCAATAATATGTATTGAAATTTTTCTCTATATCTTCTTAATATGTCACTCTAGTTTAGCAATATTAGAAGACATTTTTTTACTTTCACAGATACTTTCTTAAAATCAGTCTACAGATTTTTAATCAAGCTGATGTCTAGACTTAAGCAGATTATAAAAGAACGTGTATATCATTTTTTACATGAAAATTCTTCACCTGCTTTATATTGTGAGGCTGAGAATTATCCTCCTGAAAACTATCATCACCATTTTGAAATGCATTTTAAAGTATGATTCATGTAAATAGAGTTCCGAACGAGTCGAGTTAACTCACAAGTCAGATAAGCTGAGTCGAGTTTAAATCGAGTTAATTATGTTTTTTTAACTCGATGATTTGTGAGTCAAGTCAAATTTAAGTCAAGTTAAATATTTAACTCGATTCGATTTAAACTCGACTTGATTCAAGTTGACTCAAGTTAACTTGAATGATATTTTTTTATCATTCAAGAAGAATGATGATAAATTGTTCAACTTGAATGATATTTTTTTATCGTTCAAGAAGAACGATGACGAATTGTTCAACTTGAACAATATTTTTTTATCATTCAAGAAGAATGATGATGAATCATTCAACTTGAATGATTTTTTTATCGTTCAAGAAGAACGATGACGAATCATTCAACTTGAATGATTTTTTTTATCGTTCAAGAACGATGATGAATCGTTCAACTTGAACAATTTTTTTTATCGTTCAAGAAGAATGATGACAAATCGTTCAATTTGAATGATTTTTTTTATCGTTCAAGAAGAATAATGACAAATCGTTCAACTTGAACGATTTTTTTATCATTCAAGAAGAACAATAACAAATCATTCGATTTGAACAATATTTTTTTATCTTTCAAGAAGAACAATAACGAATCGTTCAACTTGAATGATATTTTTTTATCGTTTAAGAAGAATGATGACAAATCATTCAACTTGAACGATATTTTTTTATTGTTCAAAAAGAACGATGACAAATCATTCAACTTGAACGATATTTTTTTATCGTTCAAGAAGAATGATGATGAATCGTTCAACTTGAATGATATTTTTTATCGTTCAAGAAGAACGATGACAAATCGTTCAACTTAAACGATATTTTTTTATCATTTAAAAAGAATGATGATGAATCATTCAACTTGAATGATATTTTTTTATCGTTCAACTTGAACGATAATGAATCGTTCAACTTGAACGATAATGAATCGTTCAACTTGAACAATAACGAATCGTTCAACTTAAACAATAACGAATCGTTTGCTCTTTTTCCCCCCCTGATCTTTTCATTTTTTTTATTATTTTTTTTCAAAGTCAAATCGAGTTAAAATCAAGTCAAGTCAAATCAAGTCAAGTTTAAAATTTATATAACTCGAATCAAATCAAATTGAAAGATTTTATAAAATAAATTTGACTCGACTTGACTCGAAAAAAGAGAGTTGAGTTGAGTTAATCTTTAAACTCGACTCGACTCAACCCATTCAGAGCTCTACATGTAAATAAGGTTAAAAATATTATATAATCACAAAATTGCTAAGTCACATAAAATTGTTAATATTAAATTGCACTTAAAAAGTAGTGTTCAGAGACTTTTGATGACTTTCTGTAGAAAAGATATGCTGTAGATTTGAATTCTACTGATAATAATAAAATAATCAAATAAAGGATCTAATAATGTGAATATAATAGAAGGAATAAAACAAAATGAAAATAGTAAAAGTGAGAATGTAAGGAATCAGATAAAGATAAGAAGGAAAAATCAGATGAACTGGAATAAATGGAATAAATTAAAATTAGATTCTTAAACAAATAAAATAATTTGTAAAATAAATCTTTTTGAAGACAAGTGGCAGAAATAATTCAGGAAAATACAGCTTTTGTTGAAGCTATCAAACTCTTAAAATATCATATATTTATAAATCATAGGTTTTGTCACTTACAATGAATAAAAGTGACAAATATAATTTTATATCACTAAAAATTTTAAGTTCTCAGAATACTTATAAAAATAAAAATGCAAAAGGTATAACACATAATAATTAATATTTCTATAATCTTATGAAAATAAAAAATTTATTGGTAGTATTAGAGAAGAACTCCTTAACAATACTATTAAAAAAACTTAAACATATAATTTATCTATAGTTAATAATTTTAAAGTCCAATTTAAATGTAGCTAATATGCTGATTTATTTATATTTTTACATTATACGAAATTTTTAATAATATTTACATCTTTGATTATTAATAATTTAAACTTTTATTTTAGCTTTTTCTTTGCTACTAGTTCTAAAAAACTACTATTAATTAATTAATGCATTTATAAAATATATTAATTAATTAATTGCAATATTTTATTTTATACAAATTAGTTAAAATTAACATATATTTTTTGCATAATTTTTAATAAATAAATTTTAATTAAATTTCTTATCAATAAAATATTACAAATTAAATAATTTAAAAGTTATTTATTGTAAATAGCAAGTATTATCAGTATGACATTTTTATATTAATGATATAGTCTGCTTTATTTGATATTATTCAATATTCTTGACTAATTTTGTAATAGGATTAAATGATTTCTCTATAAAATTTACATTATTTAATATTACCTGTTAGTTTTTGTTCTTCTAGAAAATAGAGAGCTTTTTTAATAATATTAATTAAATTATTAAATAACTTGTTATTTTTATTTGATTTATCTATTACTTGTAAATCTTTGTGAAATTTTTGCTTATTATTTATATTTACATATAGTAATGGATTATTTACAACCAAAAATAGAAATTAGCAGTTTTGTTTTATATTTGTAAAAAATTCAGTTATCACAATTTCTTTTTGCTAATCCAAATACTTATACAAACTAAATAATTAGTTAAATAGTAAAAACATTCATAAATTCAATTTTTTATATCAGTTATATAAGTTCTTATAATAGGTATATTAAATAAAATTTTTTATTTAAATTTAAAATCTTTAATTCAATCTAACTTTACGCTTTCTAAATTGATCTATAAAATTTTTATTATTTATGAATAAATAATATTTTCATTAAAATATATATGACAGAATCCATTTTGAAACAGAAAAACTTATTCAAAAAAATTTCTTTTAATAGTTTTCCAATATTCTTTGATAAACTTGGTCATTTTTAATACAGAAACTATATTTTCATAAGGTAAACATACTTATAATAATGTAATAGGATTGGATTGATGAACGTGACACAGAATATTGCAGATCTAAATGTCAGACATATCGGACATATAAGATATATTTAATTTATTTGATTTATTTGTTATATCCATCTATGTATTAATTTAGTATAAATAGAGAGCAATAGAATCATGTAAAACAGTAGTTCGCTTTTAGTTCACTTTTAGTTTTCCTTTAGTCCTGCTTTTGGATACACATCTAGTAGTTCTTGTAGAGGCGCCTGGCCTAACATTCCACTTAGTACTTTAACTCTTTGATTTCTTTTCATATTACTTCTTATTTTCTTATTTTTCTATTATTATCTCATATCTTTATTATTATTATTATCAATAAACATATTATTATACCTCTGAATCAATCGAGTCGCTTTGCTTTTAGTTTTATCGTGAATACATTACCGTGTCGATTATAAATCTTGAGATAAACTGAATTGAGTCACTACGTAAACTTAAAGAATTACCACTCGAACACCCCGTCTAACTGTCGCAATTCGCAAGGATTGCACATTAACAATAACTATTTTGATTCACTATATTATTCTATTTTACAAATATATCTAAAGTAAAATCAATGAAATAATATAATAAAATGTATATATTTTCTAAATAGATATTTTATAAATATTTATTTTATTCAAAAATACTTCTTTTATTAAAATTAGTGGATACTAGTGCAAATGTTTTTCCATTAAAGTTTATAATTATTTTTTTAATTCTTTAGAACAAAAATAAGAAATTTGTTGAATACTATTAAAAAGAAATCTTCTTCCAATTTTTGAAAGTAAATTGAAATTAAACTTAGTAGTTTTATTGCTTAATAGTCTAATTATTATAGATCTTTTAATATGTTATTTATATAGCTGAATCTTAGTACTCTTCTATGTAAATTATACTGCATTGATCTATATATAATCTTTATCTATAAATAAAAGATTACATTTCTTTATCTCAAAAAATAGTAAGAAATATTTGCAATATACCTATTCGTATTTTTTTCTTATATTTATCATCATTTTTAAAAATAGATAAGATAATGAATATTCAGTACTATTTACTTTTGCATGTAAAATATATAGTAGTGGTTATAAGTATTTAACCCTTTATAATTTTTAAAGTTAATTAATAATATCTATTAAATTTTTTTTTAAATTTAAGTTCAATACTAACTTTGATAATCTGTAAAATTATAGATTTATATCATATATAATTTAGAAGTTAGATAATCAGTAGATTTTATATTTCAAAAAAAAAAACCTTTTTTTATGTAAATAATTTTATTTTTTATTATTTAACACCTAAACTCCTTAAATATATAGATTTTTTTTTTTAATATATTAATTTTTTAGGAGTTTATTACACATTTTTTATAGAATTTTAAACAGATTACACAGATATCTAGAGAACTTCAATAATACTGTATTCTTCCTTTTAATTTATGAATAATGTTTATATTTATTAATTTTTTGTCAAATTTACTCTAAGATTTCTTTTCTAAAAAATTTATAGATATAAGCCAAAAAGTCACTTTTATAGAAATTATATATAAAATTAACATTAGCATTTTGCTGAAAGAAAATTGATTTATCAAATTGCAAATCTAAAAAATCACTATAATATGGACCTTTTAGCAAATATTATAACTTTGTTTATTATTAAAATCTTTATTTAAATAATATTTTTAAATATAATAAATGTTATAATTTTATTACAATAGATATAAAGTAACTATATTTTTAAAATTCTATTTCAGTCATTATTTAAATTATATAAAGAAATATATTTTGTTTAATTTATTAAAAAATATCAGCATTTTACATGTAAAATTCATTGATCATCTAATTTTTGATTTATATGTTATATAAACTTATAATTTTACATATAATCAACATTGTTATTATAGAATTTTGGAAAATTTTAATGGGTATTATTAATTAACTTTAAGAATTATGAAGAGTTAAATACTTATGATCACTACTATATAATTCAAATCTCATATTATTAGTATTATAAATAATATTTATTTCATATTCATTAATATGAATTCCTATATTCTTCATTTGTTTAAGAATAACTATTTTAAATACTAATGCATAAACTGGTTCTATTTTTTGTAAATTATATTATAATTATTTTCTAATAGCTAAATATGTATAGATTTAAATACAATTTTGCAATATTTATATTATTCTTATCTTAACTTTAACTACTAAAAGTGAATCTGTTTTTATTTTATTGATATATTAAGATTATTATTAATAAGATATTTATATATTTTTTCTGAAAGATTTATATTGTTCTTTATAAAATTTTTAATACTTTTAATACAAATTTATTAACTAATCTTATATACAGATTCTTATAAAAAACTTTTACTTTAGAATTCTATGTAGTTTATCAATAAATATCTTTATAAAACTAAAATAAGCAAATCTTTTGATAGATAAAGTGTTTTATTGTTTAAATAAATTGGGATGTTTGCATAGTTTAGATGCTAAAATATCTCTTTAGAAGCAAAAATACTAATATATGGTATTGTTCTTATCTTTGTATTGATAATTGTAATTTTAGTGATATCTATCTGCATCTTCAATCAATTTAATAATCTTATTTGTAAATTTCTTATTTGAAATTTTGTTAGTTGAATTAATATTCACCTGAAAATATAAATATAATTCTTGATTATTAGATAATATATTATCTAAAAGATTTATAATTATTTTGCTTAAAAAATCAATATCAACAACTTCTAAGATATTAATAAGTTGACGTTTTATAAAAATTTTTTATTTTTTCTCAAATCTTTGATAAAAATTATTGCAAGTTTTGAGTTGCTTAATACTATTAGATTCATAAGTTATAAACTCAGATGATAGCTTTAAAGATTTATATATTTTGTTTTTATTAATGTATTATATTTTTTGGTTAATAAAAATAAAATTGAATATGAAAAAAAAGACACAATACAAAATACATTAGTTCAGACCATATCATATATAAAGTTTAAATAAGCTCAGAGTTGCCACAACTGTCATGAACCAACTCACTTTTTTGATGGTATTGCTGGAGAAGATCTGGGGAAGCTATAGTTTTGATGATGCTCACGTGATTTGATTTGATTTTCACATTTTTTATATTACGTATTGAATTATTAAAAAAAAAAAATTGTTTAATAAAATTTTTTTATTGGTGTTTTTTTTGGAGTAGTACAAATCGTTTTGCACCGGACCATATACTAATAAAAGATTTTGATTTATTTTTTTTATAAATAAAGGTTTAAATGGATATAATATTAAATTTATATTTTTTGATAAATTTATATAAATCCGAAATTTAAAAATATGCCGGATAACTTTAAGGTTTTTTTTTTAAAAAATCTGAAATTTTTTTTATAACAGATAATTAACCGGTACCTAAAATTTAAGTAATTGCCCCCCGTCATTATCCGTGTATACTATGAAGCATCCCAGTCGTTTGCCCATCATCATAGTATGTTTCAACATCATTATCCTCGTCATAAGGGGATAGGTGCGGTTGATACCCTTACCTCAGATTCGGCAGATGAATCATTAGACCCTTGTAATAAGTCTCATGCAATTTCTTGATATTTCATAATTTATTTAGTTTGGAAATCTTTCGTTAGGAAAAAATAAGTACTTTTTTTTTTTTATTTTTTATTATATAGCATAATCAGAAACGTAGATCTAGCCTAGTACAAATAATTAGCTATTGTTAAAAAAATTTATAATACTTAAATTTGAGCCATTGAAACAAACTTCGCTAGAAATACACAGACTGTTGCTGGTAAAAAAATTGATAAATATCTGTTAAAGTATATAAGAATAATATAACGATAATCAATATTACTCTATCGCAATTTATTAATACATGAAAATCAGCGAATTTCAACACTAATGAAAAAATTTTTAGTTTTCCTTCGTCATTTTTGTATAAAGTCGAAGCAAGAATAATAGGTACAGATAGGGCAGCTACGTTGAGACCACAGCCAACTAGTTTTTGACCATTGTCCAACGAAAAGGTATGTTAAGAAACGACGAAGGCGCTAAAATAGTTTTAGTAAAATATTCTAACAAAATAAATATGTTTCTTATAGCTAAACATACCGATTTTTCTCGCCAAGATTTTCCTTTGTCTACGAATGCTCGAAATATGCAATTTTTGAATTGTCGTCTGGCTGGGCGTTAAATCTTCTTCTTTCTCGTGCGGTCATCCCATTAAATTCTTCCGTTTCTTCTTCATCGAAATTAAGTCGTCTGCCCTGAATTATGTGTACTTAGGGATGGGGACGGTTCTATCGGTTCCATTTCGGTTCCTCTTCGGTTCTACTTCGACTCTTCTTAAGTAAATTAAA
>CAJVPP010001024.1:0-23445 GCA_910592005.1 Funneliformis mosseae | reverse complement strand
GATAGGACTTATTTCACAGTAACTTAGTAGTTTCTCGCACGTTACTCCCTGTTATTAAGTCATAGTTGCCCTAAGTTTGACGGTTGAGCGTAGGGTTAACAGCGTCTTTTACAAAATTTTAATTTAAATTTGAATGGTCAATGAATATTAATTTGTTAATGATTTTTAATGTGCGTAAATGAAAACTAATTAAAGAATAGCCACTAGTCCAATTTTTGCGAAGGGATGTGATTTGCATATACATGCATTTTTTAATTTGGGTGATCAATAATAAATTAACTGGTTAATTTAACTGATTAAATTAATCATTTTAATCGGTTATTAAAATATCTTAACTGGTTAACCTTAACCGGTTCCAACCTCTAATATATTAATATAAATAATTCTAATAATACTAATTTAATATTTACTTTATAATTATAAAAATAGTTTTACTTAAATTTCTATCAATTATTATTTTTATTTTTAATAATAGATTAATTATTACTAATAATATTAAAAATTACATAGTAAATTACTTAATCTTCATATTTTATCACAAAATTCTGATAGTACTATTATAAAATTTCAAGTATAATAATTTAATTTTTAATATTTAAACATTTAATAAGTTAATAATATTTAATTTTTTTTAAATATTAATTTTATATTCTATTTTAAATAATATTAGACCTATAATTTATATAAGATTTAAAATATTACATAATTTAACATTTCAACTTTTATAAATTTTATAATTCTAAATCTTGTAAATATTATTTTAATATTATTTGTCAAATAATATTAATTTTGATTTTATTAAATTTATATATATAATTCTTAAAATTGCTTATTAAATAAACTTTATAAAATATAATTAAATTTTAATAAAAAATATCTGTTAGACAAGCCATTCTTTATAATATTAATTATTAAATTATTTATTATAATTTTGATTATAATAAAGGATAATTAAATGATTTGCCTTTAAAAATTATAATTTTAATTAAAATTTTTATTTAAACTTATTTTGAATTTAGTTAAATATTTAAAATTTATTGATTAGAATCACATTAAATTTTAATATATATTTGATATAACTCAAAGAATAATATATTAAAATTTAAGCTAAGTAATATGAATCACCTTTTTTTTAAAAACGTGGTAATGCTTTTATTTATTAAATATAATTATAATCAGTAAAAATTTACATGAAATCCTCTAAAGAGATACAAATGTAAAAAAATAAAAAAAGCTGTCTAATAAAGATAAAAAATTCTAGAATCTTATTTTACCAGACCAACCGGTTATTCTGTTAAGCTCTAATAATAATTACTAGTAAAATTATCATTACTACCTAACTATAAAATTAAACGTATAATAATTAGTTATTATTAGATTAATAAGAGAGCCAACAATGATCATGTATATAAGAATGTTTAATTAAAGAAATGTAATCATATTTAGGATAAGTAAAAGAAAATAAGATGTCAGTAAAACTATTTTTAGAGAACTATATTGATGAAATAAATGAACCATACTTTTTATTAAATTGTGAAATATAAAGAAATTGTTCTTTGGTAATAGTAAAGTCGCATCTTGATTTTCATATAAGAGTATAAATTTGATTAAATAAGAATTTGTAAAAAGAAGTAAGAATAGTAAATGTAATAGAGGATGAGTTAGTAAAAATATCAAGTGTTTTTAAGAAGAAAAAAAGGACAATATCTTTAATAAAGTTGATAAAGATAATATTATAAGGATTTGCCTTAACAGTCCAAAAAGGATGTGATAGTAATAAAAAGCTGAGACTTCTGGTGAAAAACCTGAACGAAAACTATGTATAAAAAGTTATTTTTTTAAATGTAATAAAAGGTCATTGATAATATTATCTATAATGGATCTAGCAATAGGACATAATTATATATAGTTAAAAGATTTATTTGTTATATTACACTGATAGCATTTTCATAAATTATAGTAAAAAAAGGATTGTATAGTTTTGAGAAATTCAATTATTAGAAGTTATTCGAGTAAAAATTTGATTCTTCTACAATATACATAAGATTTATCAAAAGAGATAGTAAAGGGAAAGCCAAGATTAAGGAGTTGAAAAGTTAATTTGTAATTAATTTTAAGATTAGTGTATTTTTTATTTCTTTTGAGTAAATAGTAAATCATAAAGTGTTTTATTTGTAAAAAGTTTTGATTAAAGTTTGATAAGTAGTGAAAATAAGTATTTGTTCAAAAAAGTAATGTATCAAAAATAAGAAATATACTTGAATATAATTGAAATAAAAGAAGAATATAATAAATATTTAGTTAGTTAATCAATTTTGTTATTATATAGATCATCAGAATATACTTTTACTTTAGATAGGGTGAGCGAAATATTTCTTTCTTAATGATTTTGAAAATAATAGACCAGTTAATATTAAATAGAAGTTTAAACATCAGTAAAGGGTATAAAAAAGTATTTTATCATTAGATTTTATTATAGGAGTAAATAAGAGTTAAACTATTGTATAATCATTTAACTCTAAGTTATGAGGACAAATAATAAGAAAGCAAAAATTTTAGCATTAGTAGAATTTGATCAAAAATGAGAAATAGTAATAGAGAATCTATTTTTATATTATTATGAACTAATAGAAAAGCTGAATTCATATATATAACAGAATAAGTGTGGTTTGATAAATATCTATGCAAACTATCTGTATAAAATAAAAAAACTTTTTTTGTTTATTCTATGTTTAAATGAATTTAATAAAGAATTGTAGCAGGAAAGTTAATAAAAATTTTATAGTAAAATAACAAGAAATTTTTATATATAAAATATTGAAACTAGTTAGAGTAAGATGCATTCTCATATAATGATGAATAGTTTGATCTGAAATAACTTTAATATTTTTCTTTAAAAGGTACAGTTTTTCAGAATTAATTGATGAAAAAAGAAAATATTAATAATTTGAGGTAAGTCAATTTTCACTATATTACCACATTTAATTAAATGGCCTATATATTTAAATATCTCTATAAAACCTGTATTAAAAAAGTATCTATTACATTCTATGAATGTATTATTCTTTTTTAAAAGAGATCTGGAGTCATTTGAATAGTTTATCTATGAAAAATATTAAAAAATAATTTTGTCTTAAAGCTTTTTGACTTTGTAAGATTTTCAAAGATAGTTTATTCTGAATATGATAGATTATAATAGTTATTATTAGAAGAAGTCTATAGGGTTATCCAATTTATTAAAGTATTTGTAAATCTTATGTAAAATTGATCCTTAATTCTATTAGAGTATACTGAATTGATAAAAACTATTTCTTTAAGTAGAGTAAACTATCAAAAATGAATCTGACCTAGGTGGTTGCCTAAGGTTTATTTGAGAGATAGATCATTGAGCTTTAACAAAAACATGCTATTATAAATCAGTTATTCTAAAAATAAAAGTTTTTAAAAAAACTAATTCAATTTTCCTTCAAGGTGATAATCCAACCTTTTTTATTAATTTTCTGATAATAATACTGACAGCAGCTTCAGAATTTAAGATAGCAACTACAGGATTTTCTTTAATTCTAATATAATAGCAAATAGTTGTAGATTTATCTTCTTTTTTTTCTTCACTTTCTTGATTAGCATAATTTGTTTCTTGGATTTTCAGTCTTCTTAATTCTTGAGCAAAATTACGTCTTTGATTTAGATATTATAAAAGTTGATCAATTTTTGCAGAAGAAGGCATTTGCAATAAATCTTACATGATATTATATGAAGGTATTTGATCAATTTGAGATGGTTCTTATTTGACTTTCTTTTTAGAAGTAGGAGTATTAATTTGTGGAATTTCTACTTTTATAAATTCATCAACAGATTTTTTACTTCTCAAATTTAATTCTCTTTTAGATTCAGACTGCCTTTTTTTTTCTACTTCCAATTGTCATATAGTTTTTCTATTGGTAGTATAAGATTTATTTCATAAGAGTGCATTAACTTCTTTCTCCTCTACTTCTTCTTCTTTCTCTTCACTAACAGTATAAATTCTAACATAATTAGCTTCTTTTTTATTAAATTCTTTTGATATACTGGCTTCTTAGACATGCATTCTTTTAAGTAATGTCCTTTTTCTTGACAACAGAAATAAATAACATTCTTTTTATCCCAAACTTTTGTAAGATTTCTATCATCTTTCAGCTTTCTTCTTTCAGTTTTCCTTCAAGTTGTACAGACAATGCATTGGAAAGAGTCACATAGTTTAAAGATAATTGTTCTATTTATTTAGTAAGTTTATCAATAGCATTATTACTTCTACTCACTTAAGTTAGTAAAAAAGATTGCTGTTCATAATATTGGCTACTCTCAACCTATTTGGCAGCTTTAATAGTTTTATCTATATTTTTAGGTTAAGATAATGCTACGAGAGAGACAATATTCTTTTTTAATCCATTAAGAAAAAGTTTCACAGTATATTTGTTTGATAAAGCCTTAACAGAGTCAACTTTTTTTAATAATCTTTTAAATTTTCCTGCATAGAAGTTTACCTTTTTATAAGATCCTTAATTAAGCTTATTCAACTGATGGTGCTATAGATTTTGCTTCTCTTCAGTCGAGAATTTTTCTAAAAATAATGGTACAAAACTTGTAGCAGCATTACTATCTGCATTCTATTTAGTAATAGTATCAACATTTTCTTCAAACTAATATGCAGCAGTTCATGCAAATATCCTGATACAATTTTTAGCATACAACTTTTAGACCAATTATTTGTTTCAGCAGCAATTTTGAAACTTCTGATCCAATCATTTAGAACTTTATCATCATTTCTATAGAAAGATTTTACAGAGATAGCATTACTTTCTTTTGATGTAGGATTTCTATTATTTTCACTTATATTAGATAGTGTACTTTTGATATCTTTAACAAGATCCTTGAAACTTTTCATCATATAATTCATAAGATTCTTTAACTGTTCAACATTTATTATCATTTTAGTTGATTTAGAGGTTATAGATGTAAAAGTAAGGGGTAAGATAGAAGTATTAAAAGATTTTTCAAAATACTCAGTAGTGTGGGTAACTAATAATAAATGTTGTAAAATAGAAGGTAAATCAGCAGGGTATAGGTAATAATTTAGACAATATAATAATACAACTGCTGCTTTAGTTATTTTATTACTATTATGAACGTTTTCACAGTAGCTATTTAAATAAAATTTAAATATTATTAAAGAATAATCACTGAATGTTGTGATATTATATTTACTAGAGATCTAATTCTAAAAGTTATTAAATTGTCTTGATACTATTTAATTAGTAGGATTGTATTACATACAAGATGCGTCTTTTTCTAAAGGTAAATTATTTTTGTGTACTTCTTTATGATGTTTTTGGATTATTTTTAGAATGTCAAAACTAGTGGTTATATTTATATAAGTTTAATAGAGATAATTATAAATCTGGCAGGAATAACCAATTTATTAACCTATGCTTAGCCTATTAAACTTAAGATAATGATGACTTAATAACAGGGAGTAATATGTAAAAAACTACTAAGTTACTGTGAAATAAGTTCTATTACAATTAACTTTAGTTTTATACTTTAGATGAATAAAATAACTTTAACAATTTGTAAATACAATAAATATAATTGACATGTTGAAGAATTTTTAATATGTATAATTTAGAAAGAGATTCTTTTATTATAGAGATTTGTATCTTTAGCAATCTTTAACCTTAGATTCTAAGTCTTAAACTTGAACTATTGAGTTATTACTGTTATCTCTGCCCTTTTACAAGAACAAATTTCTATCCTATTTATACAATTATAAAAAATTACTATCTAACACTAAACTATTTTATAATGCTAAGATAAATATAAAAGATAAATTATAATTTAACAATGGTAATAATATATTAGATAATAATAATAAATATAAGAATAAAATAAATAAATATAAATGTTAACTAAGTTAAAAATGCTAATGATATTAATAATATTGATTATTCGTCAATCTTTATAGTGCAGTAAGATTGACTTCATATAGGTATCAATATATATATGAATAATATTACCAAATAATTAACAACTATATGAAATCTAACTTAATAATAATGATTTTGATATATCCTATTAATAATAATAACTTTATTTCAAATGCCTCTATTTCTTTATTTGATTTCCTTTTTCACTTACACATTTCTTTACTCCCTTTATAAATTCCTTTTTCTTCAAATTTATATTTCTATATAAAAGTCAAGATGCACCGTTACTTTTACCAATAAATGATCTCTTACTTTTTTTAATTTTATAAAAAAAATGACTTTCTTGTCTCATCATCAACTTTCTCAAAAAATTATTTTACTAATACTCACATTTTTTCACCTACAATATTTATAACATAATCATCTGTTTTATGATAAAATTTCTTATATATAGAGCTGTCATTAGTCTCTTTTGCTAATGTAGTAATAACTAGTTATCATATATTTAATTTGTATATAATTTATGGAAGTCGACCCTCCACCAGTCACCTCAACTGATAATATTATTGAGGTTATCGCCCCCAAAGACAAAAGCGACATGAATGAAGACTAAACTCATGACCCCTCTGAAAACTTACTCAGAAAAAATAACTCTTCCGCTAACGTACTCTTCTTTGAGCGCATTCGAGATAGATAATAATAATTCTACTAGTGATTATTATCAAAATCTAATAGAACAACTGGTTGGTCTAGTATTTTAAGATTTTTAACTTCTTTTTTATTAAGCAGCTTTTTTTATTTTTCTACATCTGTACTTTTTTAAAGGATTTTCATATAATAATTTTTTTACTTATTATTATTATACTTAATAAATAAAAGCATTATCATGTATTTAAAAAAAAAGTAATTCAAATTAGCTTAAATTTTATTATGTTATTCTTTGATATTATTCAAATATGTATTAAAATTTGATGCAATTCTAATTAATGAATTTTGAGTAAAATAATGCAAAAATTGTATTCAAAGACTTTTGATCTGAGTCTGTATATTATTGCATATTTTACAAAAATGTAAATCCTTAATAATGATTTATTAAACAAAGAAAAAAATAGTAGAAAGAAAATTATAATAATATATTATTAATATATAATTATATTTAAAATAATTAATAAAAATTAAAAAAAGAAATATTTTATCAAAAGTATTTATTTTTTTATTTAAATATCTTTTTTATAATTATAATATAATATTAATAAATATTAATTATTTAAAATAATATTATTAAATAAGTATATTTTAAAAAATTTTAAAATATCACCTTTGAAAATTTTCTAAAAAAAATTTTTGAGTTAAAAAACTTATTTTTTTTTTTTAGGATTTTATTATTATTTATATGTAGGAATTTATTCTAGAATCAAATCTTTACCATTTTTCTAAAAAAAAATCTAATTTCTATATGCATATACTATATATATCTTTAAGTTTAATCCCAGAAAATTTTCTCTGAAACATACTTATGCTTAAGTGCTAATCTTTAACCTTATATTAAAGTCTATTAATATACTGGATATTATGATTTAATGTTTATAAAAAAAGATCTATTATATAGTATACTAGAAGTTCTTTTCATAAGAGAAATAAAACTATTGGTTTTAGAAGCTTCAATATTTATAGAAGCATTACCATAGTGCTTGAATAACTATTTCACAAATTAGCTCAAGCAAATTAGGAGAATTATAAAGTTGCTCTAAAAAGCATGTGCTTCACTTTTTATAATTTTAAATATATAAAGGAATCAAAGGTGCACATCTAAAAATCAAGAATTTTATTCTCAATATTTATTAATCAAGGAAACTTTTCATATCACACTAATACTCAACAATGTGGTAAAATAGTTACTATAATAAAATTTTGAGATTAAATAATTTACTCCTAAACATCATCATCTTTCTCCACCTTTTCATTAAATATTCTACATTATATAAAGAATATTATATTTGTTAGTATCTTATAGATAATTTATTAAGAAATAAAACAAAGATATTTACAATGATATTGTTGTAAGTTCGTTCGTTCATATCCAATTTAAAGCACGCCTGTATGAATTTTACAACTGAAATTATTTGATTATAAATAGTTAACGTTAATATATATTAATTAATTTTTAATAATAAATTAACAATATTTATATTTTTATTACCATCTGTGAGTCCTCTTTCTACCATCCTATTAATCACAGGTTCCTTCCCATCCTTAATTAACTGCAACCGGTAATCAATTTCTGCCAATAAATCTTTAACACCTATCTTCACAGGCTGCAATAAAAAACCTCCCTTATAGCAATAATATATCAGGTGTCCTAGTGACCACCAATCGGAAGACTCATTTTGGAGGTTCTTCTGCAATACCTCAGGAGCACCTTAAGTAAAATACATCAAATATTAGACCTAAATTAAATAACAAAAAGTTGTTTAAAATATTTACTTACATAACAATAGTGTCCCTTTCGCATCTCTTGGATTCGAGCTTAATTTGCAACTTAATCCAAAATCTGTAAATAACAATGAAAGAGATTGTCGTTATCTACAAGTATGTTATCTGGCTTAATATCTCTATGAAGCCATCCTCTTTCATGGATTAACTATAAATATGGAATAAAATTAATATTATAAATAAATAAAAGATTTATTTTAATATAATATAAATATAATATAAAAGTGCAAACCTTCAGACTAGGCACCAGACATTTTATGATACTTCTCATAGTATCACCATCAACATAGTCTTGCTTCGTCCATGTTGATAATGAATTGTGCCTGACCCTATAAAAATAAAGGTAACATATTTCATCAACCTATTAATTTAAATTATAATAAATTATTAACGACATACCAATCCATTATCAAATAATCATTCTCTGATTGATCATCGTGAAATCTTTCATGTGCTTTCACGACGTAGGCCTATAATGACAAATAAATATTAGTTAAAATTCTATTTATTAAATTAAAATATTAACTGACCAAGTTTTGTAATTCTTTCATTGCATGATACTCCATTTGCAATGAAGATTTAGAAATTTTCGCCGCAAAAAGTTGTCCATCATAAATATTTCTTACGAGATGGACATTTCCAAAACTACCACTAATAATTATGATAAGTTAAATCAGTAGTTTTTAAAATTGAATCATATATTATATAATATATACCCTCCCAGCCTTTTTACGAACTCATATTTGTGTAGAAAACAATTACGTTTTACTACACTTAAACTTCCAGACGAACAACCTAATTTATATACCAAAATTAAACATTAAAATTTCCTTAAGGCTTCAACAGTAATACCGATTTAGTTATACCTTGATTATTTTCATTATAATTCTAAAAAAAAAATAAATAAAATAAAATTATGAGTTCAATCATCGGAAGTCAAATCAAATTATAAATCAGAATTTCAAAGTTTTTATGAAAGAGCGTCTAAAAAATAATGTTTGTCCTTTTAAATAATTTGAATCCCGCACTTTAAAGCACAACTTACCGTTACTTTATCACAACCACACTGTGATAAATTTGCGGTACGAAATTCATCTAGATCAAATGCATGTAACGATGGTATTATTGTTGAAATCAATGCTGCAAAACGAACTTCATGATTCAACTTAAATTGTACTTACATATTTCAAATTCTTGATGGCGTTTAAATTGTAAGAGCATCTATCTTGTAACGGGAAACTCTCTTTAACTCCCATCTTTTCCCATTTCTTTTTTTTCCTTAGAATTCCATTTTGACTGAATATTTAAATTATATAAAGCTGTAAATAAATTTTGAATAAATTAGATAATGTTTAAAAAATTACAAACCATAAAACTTTCGAGTTTGACCCCGTCTATTTCGTCCTGTAAATAAAAAATAAAAATAAATGTTTGAAAATAAATTGATAAATAACGGATTACGAATTTTCAGTGATAATAACTCACATAGGTTATTCCTGCGAAGAATATCTCTCCACATCCTTCGAAATTAATGTACTGAAATTGAAAATTATATATAAAAATTTAAAAAATAAATTTTTTGTTTATAAAAAGCAACCAAAAATTAAATCTATGCATAACAATAATAATTACATTTCCATCTAACGCCTCGTGATTACCAAATATATGAAACTTTTTATCTAAAGTAATAACATCGTTTGAAGATATCAAATATCCCCAAGTCTTAACATCATTTCCTTGTTGATAGGGCTCTCAAGAATTACGCACTCATGAAAATCTTTTTTTTTTAATGTTCTATTGATCGGACGTCTGAGTCTCCAAACTAAGGCGCATTAATGTCCTATATGTCCTCATACCGAAAAGTTCAAGAAAATAATAAATCAGCTGAAAGTAAGAATAAATATTATTATAATATCATCAGAAATTTCATTTAAAATGTAGTTTTCATATAAATAATATAATTAGATGGTCATGAAAGAGGTGGAGTTGGTCGTGGTCGTGATCGTATTTATTAAACTTAAAAAATTTTATCGCGTGATTTTTAAGCAATAAAATTAAAGACACGTGATAATAATTTATATTTTAAATTATATTAAAAAATAGAAATTAATTCTTCTTTATATTATTTATTGCATATCCAGCTAATTTATTCCTTTCCTATATAATTCTATAAGAATGTCTGAAATGTCAAAACCTTAAAATAATAGATAATAGATAATTATTATTAATATATACATTTTTGCGCTGATAGAACTATCAAAAAAAAAATAGAATTTTACTAAATTTTATATTTTAAATTTTGCAAATATTCCAATTAAATAAATTTACAATCTTTTATTCGAAATAATTTTAATTACATCGTTAATTTACATCAACATCATTCCATTATGAATTCCATGTATTGAGGGTAATTTATGAAACTGAAAATTAACAACGTATCAAAGCTTACAAGGTTAAGACAGCAATTCAATAGAATTTATTCATTTATGAATGTGCGTATTTTCTACTATTAGAACTTTTTTTTATAATAATAGAAATATTCATTCCTCTCCCTGTTTTGTTTGTGATAAATCCATACGAGGTGTAATTGCAATGCTATATCTGAGATAATTTCTCTCATTATTTGCCATCTTCGTCCACCTTTTCCTGCATTTCTATATAAAAAGAAATATTATATTTAGTGCTTGTATCAATTATTAGAATAAACAAAAATTAAAAAAAAATAATTACATGATATTTTCGTATTATTGTTCCTTCATATCCAATTTAATATATGCTACTATGAATTCTGCAACTATGAATTATAAATAGTTAATATATTATTTCATTAAATAATAAAAATAAATTACAAATGTATTAATTACCATCCGAATGCCCGCTTTTATCATTCTATTTATATCAGGTTCGTTCCATTTCTTAATTAGCTGCAACCTGTGATCAATATCTATTTAAACCTATCTTTACAGGTTGCAACAAACAACTTACCTTATAAATACTAAAGAACAGGTGTCCTAGTGACCACCAATCTGCAGATGCGTTTTGAGGTTTATTAAGGATAAATATATGTTAGTTAGCAAATAAATTAAAAATTGTATTTAAAAAAATTAATTACAATGTAAGAGGTCTTTCATTTGCCACAAGTATGTTGTCTGGCTTAATATATCTATGAAGCCATCCTCTTTCACGGATTAACTATAAAATACGGAATAAATTAATATTAATGATCACAAAATAATTATAAATCTATTAATTAATATAATGCTAACTTTCAGATTAGGCACCAGACTTCTTATGATATTTCTCAGAATTTCACCATCAGCTTGGCTTTTTTCTGGATCCATGTCGATAATGAATTGTGCCTGACCCTATAAAAATAAAAGTAAAACTGTCTTTAGCATATTAATTTAAATCAAACGATATATAATAAACGACATACCAATCCATTATCAAGTATTGATTATCGTGAAATGCTTCACGTGCTTTCACGACTCAGGCCTATAAAGAAAAAAAATATATTAGTAAATTTCTATATAAATATATTAAATTATTAAAAGACCAAATCTTTCAATTCTTTTCATTGCATGGTATTCCATTTGCAATGAAGCTTTAGAAACTTTCGCCGCAAATAATTGTCCATCATCAATTTTCCTTACGAGATGGACATTTCCAAATCCACCACTAATTATAATGATAAATAAATCAGTAATTAATAAAATGAAGAACATAAATTAAAATATAATATATACCCTCCAAGCCTTTATACGAACTCATATGAGGGGTTTGCTATTTAATCAAGTTTCGAAACATAGTAAATCATATGATCCGTAACGTGATTATAATAGCTTACCTCCCATATTTGTGTAGAAAACAATTTACTACACTCAAACTACCGGACGAAAGACTTAATTTATATGTCGAAATAATAACTTAGTAATTTCTGTAAGAATTCACAATATTATGAATTAGTTGTACCTTGATTAGCTTCATCATAATTCTAAATTAAAAAGTAAATAAAATTATGAGTTCAAAGATCAAATGAAAGTTATATCAATAATTATAAATCAGAATACAAAGTAATGTTCCGCATGTCCAAAAACATACAAAAAACTATCCTTTTAAATTCAGAATTTAAAGACTTACTGTTATGTTATTACAAATGCATTGCGAGAAATTTGCGGTGCGAAATTCATCTATCATGTAACGATAGATTAAGATAAAATGTCGATCCAAAACTTATAATAAATTGAAATTACATCTTTAAATCGTAAGAGAATCCCATCTTGTAAATCGAAAACTCTCTTTAAGCGCCACCTTTTCCCACTTCTTTCTTTTTATTTGTGTTCCATCTTTGGCGATTATTTGAATTTACATAAAACTACTGTAAATAAACATGAAAATTATTATTATGTTTAAAGTTCAAAAACCTTAAACTTTCGAATGTGGCCCCGTTTCTTTCATCCTAAATAAAAAAATAAAAATATAAGATTTGAAATGAATAATAAAACGGATTATGAATTTTCAAAGTTAATAACTCACATAGTGAATTCCTGCAAAGAATATCTCTCCAAAACCTTCTAATGCATGTACCGTTATAAAAATTATAAAAAAATTTAATTATAAACTTTTTTGGTTCAAATAAATCAATTAATAATTAAATTATTCAATTAATTTACATTTTCTTCTAATTCCTCGTGGTCACCGAACATGTAAATTTTTTATCCAAAGTAATAACACCATGCAAAGATATAAAGTATCCCCAAATATTAACGTCAGATAACTTGACTTCCTTGTTGATAGGACTCTTAAGGATTTGGCTAGCAGTTCATTTGACCATATGGGAGGTTTGCTATTAAAATCGAAGCTTACCTCCCATATTTTCAAGAAATAAATTGAATATTTGCAAAGAGAATAGAAACGAGAAGTTGGATATAAAATTGGATAAGATGATAAGATATGATAATTTTGAGCGAGTTTCTTGAGTTTTTTTTTTTTTCTATTAATATGCAATGGCAGGAGGGGTAGTCTGAAGTTTCAATCTTTTGTATAAATTGTATATTTATGTTGTTGCCTCAGATGACGATTTTGCGTCAGATGACGACTGGCCTAAATTATGGGCCTATTTTGCGCCGATCTTATAATGCCTTAAGCAGGTTGGCAAATCGACATCTGACAAACATGATGATGATGATCTTATTTAAATAATAATATTTGTCAAAGTACCCATTATAAAGAATTTACCTAAAATTGGCAAGGTTTCCTTGTTTAGATTATAATTACAAATCATCGATATCATCGAAAGCTCAAGCTATGGAATGTCTTGATCAAGATAATGAATTATTTTTAAAAAAAAAATAATGGAGAAGTACCTCGATAAGAAGAAATGTATTCAGTCAGAATATATTGGTCTGAGGAAAAATACGTGTTGTAGCAATAAAAATGATAAAATAGTTTTAAGTTATAAAACGATACCCGAATATGATTATTCCACAGTATCTAATTATATAGATTTTTAAGAACATTTATACCGGTAAGTTTCGTTAAATATTTAAACTTTTGATACTAGTGAATTCAAATATATAATTACTTAGAATTATGAGGTGTTGAGTGGAAGTATAATGTAAGAAGCATGTTATAATAACAAAATACAATACTTACAAGTCATCCTGTTTTATTTCAACAACTCCTTGCATTATTTCTTGTATACGTGTGGTTTTTTTTTAATAGATACATACTTAATTTTTGATAGCAAGCAATGATCTTTATATATTTATATGCATACTAGTACAATTTCAATTCCAAAATTTATCTAATGAACAAGTTTCTTAGGAATATAATAAAGATGTTTCGCTTATAATATTCGACCACAAAGGAAATATAAATATTTTTTGACATTCATGAGATTTACTATTTCTTTCATCGATTAGTGTTCTGAATCATTCAATTCGAAATCGCATTATCCAGTTATCACCAACTAGATTATTGACCTGATATTCTAATGGATAACCTGATATTCAAATATTCAAACATTTGTATTCACTTACCTGAAAACTATTTTATTAACACTTATTTTATCGAAATTTATTTCATAAACAGGATTAATTTGTATTACAGTAGCGGTCATAAGTATCCGACCGCCTCTAACTCCGACTACAAGTAAGTAAATTCAAAAATTTTTTTTTATTTAAAAAATACATAATCAACTAACTAAAATTAATACATTGTGTAGTCACCATCTGACTCTATAAATGCAGCTGTACGCCTTTTCATGCTAGTTACCAAATTCGTGACAAGTACAGGTGATAATCAGTTCCATTCTTTTGTAAGTTCCTCTTTAACCCTCTAATTGATCAAAATTTTTTTTTGTATATTAATTTTCATTAACCTCTAAACGTTTTTTATAGGATTTTGGTCTGGAGACATTGATGGTCAAGAAAGTATCTCAATGCTATTTTTTTCCTTCTATTTTTTCATGATTTTTGATTAATGCTTTGGATTATTATCTTCTTGCAAGATTCAATCTATATTACTTTCACCAAAAAGTTTTAGAGGTAAAAGCCAGAAGACCCTGCTCATAAATAGTATACATAAATTCAGCATTAAGGTTCCTCTGAAAACAAAATAGCTTATTAAATCCAAAAGCAGAAAAACATTTCCAAACATGAACTTTTGGTAGATGCTTAACAGAACGAAATACTTTTTTTCTATCAGAAAACCGCCAAACCTTTTTTTTGATGTATATAATTGAAATGTACTCTTATTTGTAAAAATAACTCAATTCCAATCAAAATTCTTATATTTTTTTGCCTATTGCAACCTTTTCTTTTAATGGTTTTCTTTAAGCAAAGTTTAAGAAATTTCATTACTAAACTTTTCTCCAGACTTATGAAGACGTCGCCTTACTGTTTCTATATTAAGCCCAACACCTCTTTCTTCTATTTTTTCTTGTATTTGAATGACTGTTATATTATGTTTCTTCTCTACTATCTTTACAATCTTGTCATTTTATTTCGCAGATATTATATAAGACCGTTCTGGTCTTTCTGAAATACTTAGGTCCCAATTTTCATGATATCTTTTAATCCAATAAATAGCTATAGACTTACTATAACGTATCTGTTTAGCAATAAATCTAAAACTAAATTTTGGACCAGTTGGATGTTCACACAAAAAGACAATTTCATATTGTTTCTCTAAAAAAGTTACATTTTTCAAGCAAAAGTTTGATGATCATCTAAATTTTTTTTTTGTATCATTGATACTTATAAATTTACAGGTAATCATGTATTGTATTATATTATATTTCTGAAAAATTTAAGGGTAGTTATATAATAATTTTAGACGATCTTGAGCAGTCAGATACTTATGACCACTACTGTAATTTGTTTTAAAGATGATGTAGTCTTTAAAGATATAGAATATTTATAAATTTTATATTTTCATCTAAGATGGCTAATAATATTATTAGTTGAACCTGATGTCTCTATTTTTGCTATACAAATTTTATCATTATCTAATGATTGATTACATTTAAATATAAATTTTTTTGAATCTGTTGGATGAATTTTTCTTTCACTCCAATTATATATTCAACTATAAAGTTTTGAGCTTCCTTTACTTTTAATTTGAATATTTAATAAATCAGTTTTTTCTTCTAATTTTTCAAAGATATTTGTTTTCTTTTCTGAAATATTATCATCGATTATATCAATATAATTAATATTATCATTATTTTCAGACAATGAACTTTTTACTGAAGTTTTTTCAGTTGACATATTTAGAAATAATATTTATAAATGAGTTCTTTATTTCTTTAATTTTGTTTCTTTTTGTTCTTTTTAAATAAAAAAAATGTGTTATTTATATGAAAAAAAAATTAAAGTTTTCTATTATATGCAATATAAATGCTGATTATTATATTTATTCTAGGATAATCTGAATAATCCTAAGATTTATCCATTTATAGATTTGTAGATCTGGTTAACTATTCAATATTATTTAGATATAATATAAATAATAAGATAATCTGAATTTATTCTAAGATATTATCTATTTAAAGAAAGCTCTACTTTTATTATTAAAAAAATTTTTTTTTTACAATATAAATCACAAAAAACTTTTAAAACCATCATTGCTAGTAAATTTCAATATACAAAATAAAGGAGTCTTTTTTTTAAAAAAAAAATTATGATAAAAAATGTGAATATAAAAGAAAAAAAGAAGTTAAAAAAGTTTATTTTATGAAAATTTGATCATTATATAAGCTATATTTACGTAGTTATATGATACTAATAAAAATAACTAATAGTATTATTTAGTAATTTTTTAAATAATATATCATGTTCTTCAAGAATTAATATTAATTTTTGATAAAAGTAATTAAAATAACATACTTTATTTGACGAGAACTAAAATAAAAATTACAATTTTAAAAAAATTTTTTCTCTTCATTTTTTTATTTTATAAAATTTTTTAATAATATAGAATACAATTATTAATTTATATGAATAACTTTTATAAATAAATTAATATTAGAAATAATTATAAAAATTTATTAATAAACTTATAAAATATAATTATTATTAATAACTTTTTCATCATAAATTATTTCATTACTTGTCTAATAAACATTACGTACATAAAATCAGAAGCAATTAAACTAGAACTCTAAATAGATCAGATTGACCTGTTTACTTAATCTGAACTGACCTGAAAATTCAGATCAAGTTAATAGATTTTCAGGTTGATGTTAGGTTAGGTCAATAGGTCGATCTGACCTGACCTGATCTGATAAAAATTCAGGTTAACCAATCATTCTTTTTGAATAATTTATTATCGTTAAATTAGAAATAACAAAGTTGATTAAATAAATTAATAATTGTTTATTGATAATAATAATAATAATAAGGATATAAGATAATAATAGAAAAATAGGCAAATAAGAAGTAATACGAAAAGAAATTAAAAGGTTTAGAGTACTAAGTGAGATGTTAGGCCAGGCGCCTCTACAAGAACTACTAGATGTGTATCTAAAAGCAAGACTAAAGGAAAACTAAAAGTGAACTAAAAGTGAACTACTGTTTACATGATTCTATTGCTCTCTATTTATATTAAATTAATACATAGATGGATATAACAAATAAATCAAATATATCTAATATGTCTGATATGTCCAAGATATCAATTATATCAAATATGTCCAGTATATCAAATATATCAAATATGTCTGATATTTAGATCTGCAATATGCTGCGTCACGTTCATCAATCCAATCCTATTACAATACTATTTCATCAGATTCACTTTCACAAATGACACAAGATCAACAAAAACATTTGGAAACTCTTCTTTTTGAATAGCTTATTCTAGATTTTCAACTATTTTATCTCTTAAAATCTTCTTCTTTTCGTAAATTTATTAATGCATTAAATAAAAACTTTGAACTTTCAACTGATAAAGAATTTTGAAAAAGAATTTTTAAAGTATATGAATTTTCAAAAAAGTATCTAAAGCAATACATTCATAAAAATGCAAATTCAGTTTTATTGACCTGTGATCTTTGAATTTCTTATAGTAAGTAAAAGCTTCTTGGTATTATATGTCATTTTATTATATCAGATTTTGAGATGAAAGAGATAACTTTAGCTATTCAATATATGCCATATCCACATACAGAAAATGCTATTCAAAGTGCATTAGAAAAAGTTATTTTTGATTGGGAATTATAAGACAAAGTTTTCTTTTGTATGACAAATAATGCTTTTAATATGAAAAAATGTTTTAATCAAATTACTTTTTTAAAACAATTATCATGTACTGCATATACAATTCAACTGGTTATTAGAAAAGTGTTGCTTATTGCTGAAGTTTTAATTACATGTGCAAAAAGATTAATCAAGTTTTTCATTACACCTAAATAAAATAAACGTCTTATAGATGCACAAAAAAAATTTTAAAAAAAATCCAGAAGAGAAAAGTGATTTACAAATGGTTTTTTATAAGGCAATTACAAATGTTAAAACATGTTAGTCAAGCATATTTATAGCATGGAAAAAATTAATAATTTTAAAATCTTATATTGAAATTGTTATTTTTTCATTAAATGTAAGTTAAGATCATGATGCTAAAGAAGATGTAAAAAGATTAAAAAAAATTAATCTTACTAATGATAAGTAGGATGTTATAAGAGATTTACTTGAAATCTTAGAACCTTTTACAGAATAAACAGAAAAATTAGAAGGCACAAAATATACAACTATGAGTTATATATATTCAGGTATTACTAAACTCAAAAAACTCTTTTGTTTAACCAAAAAATTTTATAATAGTAATGTAGATTTAGAAACAAATAATAATGCATTTGAAGAATATTAATTTGAAGAAGTTAACGAAGATAATAAACCTAAAGTTAAACAAAAAATTCAAATAAATACTTCTATTAATACCTTTAATCTTTTAGATAAAATTAAAGCAGATCTTTATAAAGCACTTGAATATTATTATGAAGTAATTGAAAAAGAAACTTTAATTGCAGCTTTATTAAATCTGTATAAAAAAAATTAAAATTTGCAACTAATGATCAAAAAGAATTAGCAAAAACTAGTCTTTATGAAGTATATGAGTTAGCAAAAAATAATATTAATTTTCAACAAGAATCATATAGTTCAAAACTAAAAAAAAATATCAAAAATACAAGTTTATAAGAGATCTTTATTTTTTGATGATAAAATTAACGATTCTCAAATTGAAGATGATGAGATTGAAAAATATTTAGTAATAGTACAAGCTCAAAATGATCAAGATTCTTTAAAATGTTGGAATGTTAATAAGGAACAATTTTAAATTTTAGTTTAGTTAAGACATAAATATTTAGTATTCAAGCAATATTTTAAGTAAGTGAAAGGACTTTTAGCAATACTGGATTAATAATGTCAGCAAAAAAAACAAGTATGAAGAAAAATTTATTTGAAGCTTTGATTTTTTTGAAAAGAAACAGTAATTTAGTAGGAGGGATGTTTAATAATAATACATATACTAAAAAGTAATATATTTATTTTATATATAACATATTAGATATGATTTTTTATAAATTATATACATTTTTATCAATAATAACATCTCTAATTCACTATTCCACTTTTTATTACAGTTAGTACATAAATTTTATTAAAATATAGTAAGTACAATTTTTGATTAAATTTTATCTATTTTTAATTAATAGTAAACATCAATAATTTATTATTTTACTTTTATTACAAGTAGCGTTGTTAAGTCTAAACACTACGTCATTAGGATAACAAAGCTTATTTGCTAACAGGAAATTTAAGTTATAAACTATGAAAGAAATAAACATGAAATTATTTAAGTTGAAGGGTCAGGTTGTCTTTATTGATGATTTGTGTTTTTAAGGAAATAGATATTAGCAAAGATATAGTTTTTATGTTGTTAAGATTATACTTTATTAATTGTATGATAGAAACTTATTAGTTTGTCAAGGCGACAATACAGGATATTTATATAAAATACAATTATAAGATAGAGATAATAAATCTAATAGTGAAAGTAAATATAACTATGATAATAAATATAATAAATAAAATAATGATAAACGTTATAATAATGAAAATAAATATCACAATGATAACCGTGATAGTAGTGAAATCGGTGAAAACAGTGATCACGATTTTCTTAGTGATCATTGGTGACGTTAGTTAGTACAGTCATTTAGTTACGCAAACAGATTATCACTAACAGCGTGCAGATTTCATATATCAAATCTTTATTTTTTTAATATAAAATAGTAATTGAGAATATATTCAAAAAATCTAATTAGAAATTAATGTAAATTATGAAAAGTATTAGTATTAATATTGAAATATGAATTTAATAATAAAACTAATAGTCTATCATCTGTTTTGAATTTGTTTGTTAATTATTAGTAAATTTGTATTAAAAAATAATGCAGTACACGTATTATCAGTAAATTTCATTAAAGTTTTTTTTATAGTACCATCAAATGATCTAATATTAGAAGAATCTAGAATCTACAAAAAGGTAAGAAATTTAGTATTATAGATTTTTTTTAAAAAATTAATATTAATTATTTCTATCAAAAGGCATACCTCTGAACAATCTAAATCTTGAAAGAGGTGGTATCTATAAAAGATAAGAAATTAAATTTATTGATTTTTTTTAAAAAATATTTAACATTAATATTTAATATTAAAGTTTATCCTTTATAGGACTTACCTTTAAATAATCTAAGACTTGAAGAATCTGATATCTACAAAAAGGTAAGAAATTTAATTTTGTAATCTTTTTTTTTAAAAAATATTTTAACATTAACAATTAACATTAAAATTTTTCCTTTATAGGACTTACCTTCAAATGATCTAAGGATTGAAGAATCTGATATCTATAAAGAGGTAAGAAATTTAATTTAGTGATCTTTTTTTATAAAAAAAATAAATTAAAATTTTTTCTATTATAGACTTACCTCTAAAAGATCTAAGGCTTAAAAAATCCAGTATCTACAAAAAGGTAAGGAATTTAATTTAGTGTATTTTTTATAAAAATAAATTAACATTTAAATAATTTTTTTCTTTATAAGACTTACCTCTAAATAATCTAAGGCTTGAAGGAGGTGGTATCTATAAAAGGTAAGAAATTTAGTATTGTGGATTTTTTTTAAAATAAACTAACATTAATTAATTCTATTAAAAGGCTTACCTTTGAATGATCTAAGATTTGAAGAATCTGGTATTTACAAAAAGGTAAGGAATTAAATTTATTGATCTTTTTTAAAAAATATTTTAACATTAACAGTTAACATTAAAGTTTTTCCTTTATAGGGCTTACCTCCAAACGATCTAAGACTTAAAGAATCTAATATCTATAAAAAAGTAAGAAATTTAATTTAGTGATCTTTTTTTATAAAAAAAATAAATTAAATTTTTTCTATCATAGACTTACCTCTGAAAGATCCAAGACTTAAAAAATTTAGTATCTACAAAAAGGTAAGAAATTTAATATTGTAGAATTTTTTTTAAAAAAAAATTAATATTAATTATTTCCATCATAGAACTTACCTTAAGGTTTGAAAAATCTGATATCTACAAAAAGGTAAAGAATTGAATTTATTGATCTTTTTTAAAAAAATATTTAATGTTAACATTAAAAATTTCCTTTATAGGACTTATCTTTGAATGATCTAAAGTTTGAAGTCAGTATTTACAAAAAGGTAAGAAATTCAATTTAATAATTTTTTGTTTAAGAAAAAATTAACATTAATAATTTTTATCATAGATCTTACATCTAAATAATCTAAGCTTGAAAAATCTGGTATCTATAATAAGGATAAAATATTTATTTTAGTTATCTTTTTAAAAAATAAATGTTCAAAATTACTTACTCCAATATTAACATTTACTAAAAAAATTATTTTGTCTATTTTAATTTTTTTAATTTATCAAATTATTTATTTAATTTATATAAAATAACTTATGTAATTACTTAAATGATGTCAATGATATAAATAATCTTTAAATAATAATATTATTTAAGTTTAAACTATACAATATTTAGTAATGATTATCATTACTTAATTTTAATAAATGATCAATATTATTTAAAGATAATTCTGATTATTCTAGAATTATTATTCAGATTACCCATTATTTTATTTAATAGGATAACTGGATCTTAAAATTTTTAAATAGATTATTCTATATTATCTATAGGTAATTTGGTGAAAAGCTCTAAATAGAAGACTATTATGAGGAATTTCAACAGTCTTAAATACAATTAAAATTACTGAAAAATTATAATTTTGCAAATATAAAAGTTAGTATTTTTTTAAAGATTGGTATAAAGTTCAATGTAAAGTTGATTCATATGCAAAAAAAACATGAATTTATTGTAAAAATTTCACAAAGATCTTGATGCAGTTGATAAATCTATTATTCAACATTATAGTTATAATTGTTAGAAATCTGGTATAATTAAACCAAAAAAGATAGAAAATGTTAGTATATATTATGATAGTATTTCTGATAAAATAAATTGTTTATGATAAGTCAGTTTTACCTTAGAAAATAAACAGATATATTCATTTTACCAAATTTGTTAATAATTATAACCATCCATATAATACCAGAACTATAGAATTAGTTCCAAAAAATTTACAGTTTTCACAGTCAGTTTTAGATAAAATTGAATATTATACTGTTACAGGTTGACTGAATACTGGTTAATAATACAATTTTCTTATCAAAGAATTTTTCCAATTACATTTTAAGAAAAAAAGTTTATGTAATATAATTAACAAATTTTGTAATATACAAGTTTATTCTGAATTAAATACAGCTATGTTATTTTCACACCTTTAAAATAATATAAAAATAATTTTGACTATGTAATTTTTTTACGTTTAGAAGATTTGTCTAATGAACTTATAGGACTCTTTTAAATGACTAGTCAACAATGTAATGAATTCTAGCCTAAATTTCATAATGTAATTATCTATAATAATACAGTCAAAACTAATCATTATAAAATAGCTTTGAATTTGTTTATTATTATTGATAATAATTTTAAAATTATAGTTCTTGTCTAAACTTTAACAAAATATAAAATCTAATTTAATTATGATTAAATATTACAATATATATTAGAGGTAACTGAAAATTTGTCACCTGTAGTATTATTTATAGATGAAGATCTAGCAATGCTTGCTGCTATTTCTATAATATACAGTCAGACCTCTCTAAATGCATCCCTTCGAGACTGAGTAAAAGAGTGTATTTAGAGAGGGTGTGCATTAATGGAAAATATACATTTTAACAAATTTTTATAATATAATCACTCACCTTTGAACGATCCAATACTTGAGAATCCAGTAGCTACAAGAAGGTAAATAATTTAATATTAGATTTTTTGATTGATTAAAAAATAAAAAAATATTAAAATATTTTTTCATAGCACTCACCTTCGA
>CAJVPP010001023.1:0-23448 GCA_910592005.1 Funneliformis mosseae | reverse complement strand
TAATAAATTTTTTTAATAAACTTTAAAATTTTAAGTTTTACATTGAGCCAAAAAGCGTTCGGAGACTTTTGGCGGGAATCTGTATAACGCATCTGTTGGCAGCTAGGATAGTAGCTTTAAATTCTATCCATAGGGTATTCATGTTGCATCTGTTAGTAGGGAGGTTCGAGAGGCAATCCAGGTTGTGATATCTATAATGAAAATCAGTGTGTGCAGCGAATTTATTCCATTTGGATGGGTTCATAACTCTTAGATTGGGAACTTGTCTTTTATTTTGTAAGGCACGACTTCGAGCACTGGATTGCATATGGCAATCAGCAAATACTGCAAAAACGATCTTATGGTCAGACAAGTAGAGGACTGTCTGTTCTAGATATGAATAAAGGAATTCTGAAGTGAAGTTGGGTGAAACAAAAATAATGTCAATTCTCGAACTTCATGAGCCTGAGTGGTAAGTAGGTTGGGGTGTATCATAACAGACATCATAAAGGTCTAGGAAGTTTAATGTAAAGAGCCGTTTATAAAAGTCTATTTACCAGTGCAAGGCTTTGCCAATGTTAACTTGAGACCAGTAGGTATCGAGATTCGCGTTGAAGTCCCCTAAGATGACAGTCTTAAAATCTGCTCTGATGTCATCTTGGATATGTTTAATGATTAATTTGTGTAAGTTGAGCCGTTCTATCTTGGTATTAGATTCAGTTGAAGCCTGTAAATAGACATAGAAGATGTGAAGTTTGGTATGTCCGGATGAATACAAGTCTATGTAGATAAATCGATTATTATCTAGATAGGCTTTTTGGATATAAATAGCCCAGGATTTTTTAACGACAATGCTAACTCTGGTGTATGAGTTAAGGCGGGTGCTCTAAAAAGAGGTGTAATTAGGGTCATGTTTATAATGAAAGGATTGGTCAGACTTGTGTCGAGTTTCAGTGAGACCTACGAAATCTGTATTAAGATCTGTGAATGTGTCATTAATGGATTAGTTCTTGATTGAACATTGGAGTGAATTAATATTATGAGTAGTAAAAGATATAGTAGGTGTGCCTTTTGAATTAATTTGCTTGTAGGTGGAATGTTCTATATGTTTATTATTGTAATTATTATTTTTATTGATATTTGTATTATTATTAATCATATTTGTGGGTTAGGTAATGGGTGAAATTATTGTGGGGAGGAACTGGATGGTTTTTGTACCTGAGTCATGATTTCAAGCATTTGGGCATTAACGATCTGTAATTGCTTCTATTGTTCAGTGATAACAGAGGCTTGTTTTTCAATGATTGCTTGCGTCTTAAAGTCGATAGGAACAGGTGACTTATTAATGTCTTCATCTGAAGAAGAATTGGCAATACGAATTCTTTTTTGGGGGTAGAGATAGACGTAGATTGCTACGCACTAGGTCCTTTATTCAGGGTGCTTGACAATAGAGAGGAAGGTGAGATATAGATGGTTAATTGAGCCTTTTCGAGCTTAGCAATACGAATTTTAAGATCAAACATAGCCTTTTGCATGCCCGCTAGCATGCTGAGGATTCTGTTTAGCTTATCATTAGTCGTGTTGTTATTATTATTGGGATTATGAAATGAGTCATCAATTGAATGACCTGCAGGGCCTTTTTCTTTGGCGTTGCCTTTATCTGTTACAGGTTTGATAACTTTTTTAGGAAGGGATGACTGGTTATGGATGGGTTAGCGATCGTTGTTTCTTATGATCAAAGATCTAGACCCTGCTGGCTTAAAACGATTGTATAGTTTTTGAACGAAAGGAAGTTTGTAAATTGGAGTTTTAGATTAATCGACAAGATCATCATTAACTGAAGGAACAATTTGGAGGCATTTCATGACAATATATTCTGGAGATCTACATTTATGACAACATCTTGCATCAGCTGAGCATCATTAAAGTTCGTTGTCACTGAACGCAAAAGTTTGTTTAATGACATTATTGAGGTCTGTCTCTATTTCGAAGTAAAAAACTGCGAAGGGTCAAGGTTTGTAATTGTTTGAACAAGGGATGTAGAAGGCTTTAGCTTTAGTAGCTAAGGTAATATCTTGCAGATCCCTAATAGAGGTGTTGAAGGGCAAATTGGTAAGTCTCATTCTAAAATAGTTACGTTGTTTAACTTGTTCTAGAATGAAGCAAGCTGGGTATACTCGGACGCAATCGTTGTAGATAAAACATGACCATTGAGTATGAAAGAGATTGACACTTTTAGGATCTTCATAAGTGATGTAAGCTTGTTGCCAAAGGTCTCTGGTGAACATTTGTACAGTAAACTATCTTGCCGTATTTAGCAAATATGTTGGTGAGCTATTCCTTTTTGAGGTTAAGATAAATATCGGTAATACGAATTGTGTGTTGAGAGAACTGCATATTTTCTTTGTATGTCGCATACTGAACCAGCTGGTTGATATCCAAATCGGGAAATTTTGCATTAAGGGCTGATTCCATAGATTGCTGATCATTGAAGTAGATCATGATCGACTGAACAAGGTTAACGTAGCAGACGTTAATCCCCTTGAACACGTTATCGAGAGTGAAGTGAGCATTAACAATCTTCGAGATAGTAGCAGTAGAAAGGTCCTTGGGGCTTTTGGAAATGATAGCTGCGCAAACAAATGGGGTTGAATGAGTAATAACTGTGAAGTCTTTGTTTTGATCTATTTCCATATTAGGGTCGTCTTCTATAGGAAGGTATTCATCCTTATTCAAGACGTTGGGGGGAGTAGGAGTCAGTGGTTTGAAAAAGTTTTCAATAAGAGTAGCGTCTAAAGCTGAGGACAGGTCTAGCTATTCTCCAGAGCCAGAAGTTGAAGCAACTGGTGTCTTGAGAGTTTGTTGGTGTTTTGTTAGGTTAAAATGGTGCTTATTTTTCTATGACGCTTGTTTGTTTTAGTTTTTTCTGACCATATTGAATAAAAGTAACTTCTAAAGTAAACTCTTCCCTAATTGTAAAAGTGTGTTTGAGCTGTTGTAGAACTATAAGACTAACTAACAGAGTCAAAAATATAATAGAACTTTGAAGGTGAACGTTTTTATTTTCTTAGACTTTATTTTCGAAAAGTGATTGATGAGAAAGAGTTGATAATTGAAATTCATGCATTTATACATTGATAATGAAATTAGCATATTAATAATTAAAATTCTTGTAAAAAAATTAATAACAGCAAAATTCAATTATATAGAATGTCATATTGAGTATCCAAAATTAAGTAATAATATTTCTTATCTATCTTAAGGTTGACTAGTTCAAGAGGAATATTAAAAAAAAGAAACTTGTGATAAATAACTTTTTATTTTACTATATAAAAATTATAATAGTGAAGGCAGAATGATCATATTCACAAAAAAGTATATTCATATATATATTCTTTATAAAAAAGAAAAAAACATTCAGAAAGTATACATATCTAGAGATATAAGATCATTAAAAATGTGCAACATAAGTTGTATATTTTTAGATATTTTTTGACACTTTTGAAAGTTTTTACAATCAGTTATTTAGTCATTTTATTAATGCTAATATATCAGAATGCTAAAGTTCTGTAAAAAAAATCAAATCTGCTATTTTATATGACTTAATCATAATTAAATTCAAATTTTTTAATTTTGATCAAAGCTTACTTGATATTATAATTTTAATTTTGATCAAAACAACATTATTAAATTTTAACAAAATTTTTGAAGTTTTTTGTTAGAGATATTTTTAAATAAGAGTTACAGCTTAATTATTTTAATTGATATATACATAAGTTAACTTAATCTATTGTTTGACCTTTATGTATATTGATATTTTATAGAAATTCCAATATTATATAATAGGTTGATCATTATCAAATAAGGTTTAATGATATTAATTGAGCCTTATTTGATAAAAATAGCAAATTTGATCAAGTTATTCCATAAAGAATCCAGTTGTGATCTCTTAATGATGAATACTATTTTTCTTTAGTATAATCAGGTTGAAAATTCACAAGTCATTGAAATGTTAATATTTTAGTAACTGAAGAAATTCAATATAATAATTTCGGCTTGTTTAACTCATTTTGATATTTGGGAAGCTATATCAGATATTAAATTATATGATTATATGATGTATTGTAATAGATCCATTTAAATTTCCTATTATAATTTAAGGAACTATTAACTTTTAAAATCAGCAGAAAAATGCCTACTGTATACACACTATTTAAATAATTATTTAATTGTTGGAATAGTTTATGGAATATTTTGAAATCTTGGAAGAAATTTCTTATTCAAAATGAAACTTATTAACTTATTAGCAAAGTTTCTGGTATGTAATCACATGGAAGATATTTAATAAAATGTTGCTTGTCAAATTTTTGTATTTGTGTCAATTCGAGATTATTTAAATCGAATCCCAGTGATCTATATACAACAAAAGATGTGTTGATAAGATATCAACATAATATTTCGAGGATAAAACTGTAAATAAATAAAAGACAAGTTCTTTATTTATTATTGGATCTCTCTTTGCGGAGGTTTTCATCTATAAACTTTCTCATTTGAAAATTTATTAATTCTTGGTTAATATATAATTTTCTTAGCAAATTAAAGCGTTTTTGCTTACTAAAGTTTTGCAAAGTAATAAAAATTCAGGGAACAATTGTATAAATTATGCAAACTTTGAAATAATATATATATTGATGATGATAAGTGATTCAATTTTTTACGAATTGGAAACGTTCCAACAAATGATGAAATGTTGTTGCCTAGAAGCACGCAAGTTCGTAAATGTTTCATTATTTGACGCATGTAAAGTATAGATTATTTGATCTTAATCGATTGATTAAGGTCGAAACTATAACATATCAATGAAATCGTCGAAAGACAAAATTATATATTGAAATATCCGAAAGTTAAAATTAAAATGAGTTTTACATTTTCTCGTCACGTTATCATACTCATATCATTTCCCAAAACGTAATATAATGATGTTTTCTAAAATGTATAAATTAATTTAGAGAAAAAAAAAAGATGAATTCTTAAATTGGCCTTTAAACCTCCCTTAATCAAAAACTTGCAAATAAAGTTTTGTATGTTTAAAAAGTTTTAAAACAAGTTCAAATGATGATTGTGTCAAACTTTATATAAAAAAAACCTCGTGCCACTGCGCCAAATTTCTCATCAGATTATAGGAAGGAAGATGAATCAATCTTATTTAATTTATTAAAAAAAGGATCGAATTAAAAAGATATATTTGGAATGAGAAATGGTTAAAAAAAAATTATTGTGCATGGGCATTACTGCGGTTTATATATGCTATCACGTGGTTAAGACCGGGATTGGTTAGATTGCGGTTTCAAGATATAAAAAAAAAATAATTATCGTCCTTTTTCTTCACTAAAAAAATGGGTATTCTGGAAAAAATTGCAGAGATTGAAAAAGAAATATCAAGGACGCAAAAAAATAAAGGTAATATAATTAAATGAATGTCAAGTTGTTCAAGTATAATGGTTTTTATTTTATTAAAAAAAAAAAACCTTACTTATGTGTTAATTTTATTAATTAGCTACCGAGTATCATCTTGGTTTGCTAAAGGCAAAGTTGGCAAAGTATCGAGTTCAATTATTAGAACCGACTAAAGGCGCCGGCGCGAAGGTAAATCTTTTCTTTTAAATTTAACTAACGTTTTTAATTAATTTTCGTCCGGTACTTAAAAAGAAAATCAAAAAAAATTCATATAGGGAGAAGGATTCGATGTTATGAAATCGGGAGATGCCCGTGTAGCCTTAATTGGGTTTCCTTCAGTTGGTAAATCAACATTATTGAATAAACTTACAAAAACTCATTCTGAAGCCGGAGCATACGAGTTTACAACACTTACGTGCATACCTGGAAAGATAGAATATAATGGAGCAAATATTCAATTGCTCGATTTGCCAGGAATTATTGAAGGAGCTTCACAAGGTTTGATGATTTTTTGATTAGATATATTCCAATTTGTTCTTCGAGGACATAGAAAGTCGAAATGAGATCCCTTTTTAAAACTTTCTTAGGCAAAGGTCGTGGTAGGCAAGTGATTGCCGTTGCAAGAACAGCAGATTTGATTGTAATGATGTTAGATGCTACAAAAAGTAGACAACAACGTTATTTATTAGAACGTGAGTTAGAGGCGGTTGGCATTCGATTAAATTGCGAAAAACCGAATGTCTATTTCAAGGTTTTATTTACAAAATCCATTCATTCAGGCAAAAATAAAAAAAAATTTAGTATTCGCATAGAATTCTAACATTACTTCATTTAGATTAAAAAAGGCGGTGGGATCAGTTTTAATGCTACAGTAAAACTGACACAATTGAATGAAAAAATGGTTTATCATATTTTACATGATTACAGTATCCTTTATACTTTTTTTTTAAAAAAAAAAAAAAATGCAAGGCCACATAATATCAATATTTATCTTTAATTTCAAATTTACTTTTAAACTTAAGAGATATTCAATGCCGAAGTGCTAGTACGCGAGGATATTTCAGTTGACGAATTTATTGATGTTGTGTTAGGAAATAGAAAATATATAAAATGTCTTTTTGTTTATAACAAGATCGATTCGATCACAATTGAAGAATTAGATAAATTAGCTCATGAGCACAACACTATCGTCATCAGGTATATACATTTATAATTATAATTTATTTAATAATTCTCTTTAAAAAAAATTATTTAACAATATAGATTTCTTCTTTTAGTTGTGAAATGGATCTAAACCTTGATTATTTGATTGATCAAATTTGGAAACATTTGAATTTATTGAGGGTCTACACTAAAAAGAGAGGAGAATATCCTGATCTTGTGGGTGGATTGATTGTTAGGAAAGGTGCTTCTGTTGAACACGTGGTTCGTATAATCTTATAGCTCTTTTTTTTTCACCTTCGTTTGAACCTTGTTTAATAATTGTGCTTGTTATTAGTGTCATGCCATTCACAGATCGTTGGTTGATGAATTTAGATACGCCTTGGTTTGGGTATATGTTGGTTCTTATCTTTCAATAATATTTTACCTCGAATTGATCTTAATACCCTTTCCTTTTCGTAATTTAGGGAACTTCTACCAAACATAATCCACAGAGAGTTGGATTATCACATATAATAGATAATGAAGATGTTATTCAAGGTATGACCCTAAACGGTAAATCATTTATTCTAATCCGTTTGACTTATTAATTTATTATTGTATAGTTGTCAAGAAGAAGTGAAGTGATAGAAGATTATCTATATTATTGCCAACAAGCTTGTGTAATAAATTTTAACTTAACTTTTGGAAAATGTTTATGATACAATCAATCTAATGTGAGAACACATTTATCATTGATGATGAAAGAAATGGTTGGATTACTTGATGCAAATATTATATATATTTATTCAGTTATCCATCTTTATATACATATTCATTTTTTCTTACAATTAACGTTATGCGGAGAAAATATTTGAATTAATTATAAAAGCTACCGAAAGATTATTTAACCCTAATGATGATAAATATGCAAAAAAAAAAAAAAAAAAATCAAATAAAATTCACATGACGGTTGTTGAACCGGGGAGTTGAAAGCAGATTAAACAATGGATAAATATCTCGATGGTTTTTGATACAAGAATCATGAAAATGGATGTTTAATGAGTTATGGAATGCTTACATATAAAATTACTGGTGTATTTATTTGGCATATAATAAATTACTGTAATTGCAAAATGAGGAATTTTACAATTTATGAATTCTCAGTATATTCTTATATTATTTCGTGTAAAAATAATCATCTCGATTTAACAAGACATCGGTTGAGTTAATTGAAGAGTCAAAAACTGTCAAGGCGTCACTAAACATTATATTATCGTTCTCCAAATCACCATTATCATCGCTTACATTAACGTTGTTTAAATTTTTTACTATATTTTCATCGAATTTCTCACCGAATTCTAATGAAAATCGGTAACGTTCAATAGTTGAGTCTCCAATTTCTCGCACATAGTTGGAATCAGTAGTTTTTGTTTCTTCAGGTTCAATGGAATTTATTTGTTGTGAACTTTCCATTGAAGAAGTTTGTGAACTCGTTTGTGATGAAGAAAATCCTTCATTGATAACGAACTGAAAGAAATTACCAATGCCTCCAAAGTTTATCGCTAAATATTAAAATAAAAAGTTAATAATCTTGAAATATCATAAAAATTTTTTCTTTTTTTTTCTTACTTGTAGTGGCCAGCATATACAACAAAACATTTTCAAACTACGTTAAAGAGAAGTTAATAGAATGTTATTGATAAATAAAAAAGAAATTAAAATCTTAAAATTTTTTTTTTCTTATTGAGAAAAAATTTTTTATTTTTACCATGGCAAAACTACAGGCATGATAAGTTAGAAGAGGGATCTGGTTGGGTTATATATTAGAAGTATTAGAAGCAAGGTTAATTAGAGGTCTTAAAAAGAAAGAAATTATTTGGTTGATCCTACTTACGAATTGTAAGATGAATGTAAAGATGTATGATATTAATTTTCTCAAAGCTCGTTTTTCAATATGAGCTCTTCGTGGCGTAGAATTATTTAAGGTAAGTAAATCATCAAGTTTGTGAACTTTGAAATAAACTTTTATATAACATATGAGAATCGTTAACAAAATTAAAAGAATAATTAAGAACATGATGATAGGTATGATGACTTTATGATGCCTTCCCGCGCACCTGATAAGATATAATACATTATTTATAATTGATCCAAAAGAAATAAAAATAAAAATTTTAAGAAATACATACCAATATTTTTGTTGACCGACTTCATTTACCGAAAGACATACGACAATGACCGATAATGCAGTCGTTAAGGTCCAAAGTTTATAATCGTATGGCCCGAAATCTACATAATATTCTTTGCATACGCGTAACCACGTCGTCAAAGCTATAATACCCACAAGGAACATGTTGAGCGTAAATAATGTTACTACGCTAGCTCCGATTATTCCGCACATCGGATTTGACCACGGAAGTTTCCAAACAAAAGTATAGCTCTAGAGTGCGATTTTCAAAATATTAGATATTTTATTTGTTTATTATATGTTATCTATTCCTAAAAATAATTACCAAATTAACTGTGTATCCGAGAGAAAGGAACGCATCTTATTTATATAAGGAGGAGGAAATTAATACTTTTTCATACACATATATATATATTGTATTTACGCTTACCAGTTAATGCAATGTAAAACGGAAATCTTAAAGATAAGGAAATGCTCGTTCTTCCGCCACGTCTCCATTGAACATAAATCCCTAATCCATTCAAAAATTTAAGCGTTATTTAATAAGCTATTTCTTTGGTGAGATCGATATTAATCACAAATACTTACTATATATGACGTACAAGCTGCCAAAAAAATTTAATTGCAACGTAATTAGGCCAAAACCCATAATTATGTAAAAATCACGAACGGCATCCGGACCGAAAACTTCTTCATTGTCAAGTTTTGGTATCTCATCATAATTGATATATGTGTCATCTGTAAATTCCGTATCTATATGCGTTATAACTTGATCATCTGCGTTAGAATACGAAACGAGAAACATGATGTAAATGAAAGCGGCGGATTTAATCATGATTGAAAGTGTGAAATGAGGAATATATTATAAATTAAAAGTAAAAAGAATGAATGTAACAAAAGGATGTATGTGTATAAGTTGTTTCGAAGAAAAAGAAAAAAAAAAATTTTTCTTTTTTAAATTTTAAGTGCTCGGGGCAAATGATAATTCGAATCTAATTTCTCGTACTTAAAACATCTTCAAACTGCGACAAGTCACCTATTTAATTTTTTCTTTTTTTTTTTTCACAGAAACATTTAATGCTTTTTTTTTTTCATATAAGGAAAAAAATAACATTTATTAGAAGACTATTTATTAGATTAATTGATTTATTTACTCATTCATTCATTAATTGGCTTTAGATTCATGTATCATTGGTGAAATCATTGATGAAGGTGACTAATTTAGCGTAGTGTTACAAACATTTTATTAATTGGTCATTTTAAAAAGTGCATTTGTGTTTTTTCAAAATATAACAAAACTTTTTGGTGGATTTTGATTAGTTTATCCATTCTTCGTGTTTTTGGTTGGTGTTTTCATTCTATATTAACTGTTAACGGTAAGATCCTAATCGAATTATTGGAATCAAATTACAAATCAGGATTTGCTAGATAAAACATCTAAGATTTCGGTTCGTCAATGCAATGTCTACTTATGGTAATACCGGGGAAATGCAATTACAAGACCCGAATTACGTGAAAAAAAAAAAAAAAGAAAATTTCATAAAGTTATAATAAGAGGTCAATCAAAGATCATTTTATTTTGACGAATTCATTTTATTACCACTAGGGATTTCTTTGTTCGTTTCTCATAATTATTATTTTAAATACATTATCTTATAAAGTTGTTCAATCCGTATTTCCGTAAAAGTCAATTATGACATAAGACGTAGACAATAAATATTTACTAACATTTTGCCCGGAATTGAATAAATTTTTTTTTGATTGGTTCGAAAATTAAATTCGTTTGCATTTTAGAAAAAAAAAAAATTTCCAAATCCACGTGATTGTATTGCGTACGTATCACGAAAAATTTTAAAAAACCACTTTTGAACCACAAATATATTACTGTAATACGTGCCACATGAGATTTATTCTCAGATTTTAAGGATGCATTGATGTTCCAATCTTTCCTTCGCTCGATTATTTGTGACGTTAATTACCTTATTTATTTTTTAAAAGAAAAAAAAACTCTTGGCATTTAAATTTATTGTAAACATGAAAGCTCAAGAAACGTTAATAAATGAATTAACCTTGGACATTGCTGTACCTAACGGAATCATTCAGTGTACCAAGGAAGAAGTTGATTTGATTTTTACTACGAAAGCAAGAAGTATCGCATATTATGGTTCGGATTTCTTGATCCGCTATTCATAATTTCGATTCGTATAGTTCAATCACTAATCAATCCCTTTCTTTGATTAAAAAGACGAGACGCTTTATTTTTATCTCATAATCGTTCTTCCTGCCGATTCCGATCTTTCTAATCAAGATGCCGCAACAAATTATTTTCGTCAATTGGAGATGTTTGTTGAAGCATCAATTATTGATGCAAGTACTTTATCTGTTCCTTCCCCGAATCCTCCAGCTGTATATCGTTTGCCCCCTCCTGGAAGATCTCGAGATAATTCATCAGCTACTTCACCATCAATTCCTGGAACTCCTCTACCTCCCCCAATGGATAAAAGGATCAATAAATCTACGGAAGGTGCTGTAATATATTCATACCTATATAACCCGAATACAAAGGATCGTCAAATGGTGGTCCTTGAAAGGAATGGCTGTTGGACTTGCGTTGTCCCTTTGGCCGTACCCGTAGGTGAGCTCACATTATTTTCTTAAATCGTAAATTTTTGATAATCTATGATATTTATTTATATTAACCAGATTTTAATTTTAAATCCTAATTATAGCTTATGTTAAAACCCGAGCTCAGACACCTGCATTAGCGCTTAACACAATAGTGACGCAAAAGTCTCAACCAAAAGCTCAGATTGATATTGTAAAATCACCGGAAGCCGATTTATACTCTCCTGAAAATTTTGGCAATATGAACCTATTAGAAGGATTAAATGATGGTTTGTGAAAAAAACGATGTTTAAATTTAACCTTTTAATTTAGAAATAACTCGTATTTTTTTTATAATAGACCCGTCTTTCGACGAATCCACAAAAAGTCTTTTGTTACCTCCATCACGTTTATATTCTTCAGATGCTAAACGAGCAAATTCATCATACTCGCCTCAAACGATGAGACGTGATTTTCGAAAAATTTTGTCCGTGAAATCAGCGTTGAACGTTCGTATGAGAACTACCAGCGTGTCACCCTTGGATAATGCTTTAATGATGTCTGTTGAATTAGAAAATAACACAGACGCGGGTGGTTCATTTTCTGTTGAGGTGGTTAATGTAGAGATTGCTTACGGTTTTGTGACGAGATATGATTGGGGTCCCAAAGATAATAAAACGGTAATCATGTCACTTCTCGATGTTATCATTTCGTTATATGAACGCTCTAATCCTGTTTTCAATTGATCCTCTCTAGGACAAGTTCCCATTAACCCTTAATCCAGTTGACCAAGTGACATTTTTATATAACATAACAATCCTTGATGACCCTTCGTTTCCGAAATTAGTTCCAACACCTTACCCCACACCCATCCCTCACTCACGGACTCATTCACGTCGTTCTTCTGTTGCTTCAGTTTTTTCGGTCAATTCCTCTTATGCTCCAGCTTCTGAGGATCGTCAACGACATGTATCTATTGTTGTTAAGGGATCACCTGTTCAAAATGATGTGAAGAGTAGAAGTATTGAATCTAGGTGGAACTGTATGTTAGATTTATCTAATCTACGTAGACGTGAAGATTCTTATCCACCGCCAACCCCTCAAAATACAAATCAAAGGCCCATGTCCCTTTTAACAAGACCAGGTCAATTACACTCTCCTTCATCGTCAAGGAGCGCAACTTTATTTTCACCAACTGGGTCAACGACACCTACAGCCGCTAGAAGTTATTTCTCAGCTGACAATAATGGGCGTGGAAAGAAGCATTATACAGGTCTTCCCACGATACCTGATCATGATAACATAGGTATTGGAAATGGAATCCTTTCAAGCGGAAGGACTCCACTATCTGAAAAGTCCATGGAAGTTGAAGTTGGTGATGGCGTCGTTGTGTCATTCTTAGGTATATTTATTTATTACTTATTCATTTCTCAATTCAAAACCAAATCTTTGTTGATTCAAATTAATTTTTTTAATTTTTTTTTTTTTAATTTAATAGTTGCATCTAAAGTAGTAGTGGGCAAAACATTCACAATACACGTCTTTGTCGTCAACAGGTCTAAACATATACGTAGATTTACTGTAATGGTTCCTAATAAAAAGCGACCTAATGAAAAGTAAGGATTACCCTATTCCTCGAAAAATGATTTTATTCTTTATCCTTTAACTATAGAATTGTTTAATATTTGATCATAGGGCTATTAGGAATCTAGTGGCAGCCCCATTAGGAGCAAAAATTACGATACAGACTGAACAAATGGTTAATGGGAATGTAAGTCAGTCAAATCAGCTGGAACCATTCTTGGATGAATCAGGTAATATTATATATAAGTTGAAAAAATTTACCTTTGTTTTTTAAAGAGACAACTAAGTAAGGTTTCTATAACAATATTTTATTATGATCACTCTAGATTTCATAAAGAAGTACCTAGAAACAGAGACGCCAGATGCAGATATTGTTTGTTTGGAAAATAATGTCAGAATTGGGTAATGATCATAAACCTCTCGGTCTATATTTTTTTCCTTAAAAAAAAAAAAATTAACTAATTCGATTTATTATTTAAGTCCATTGCATCCTTCAACATGCGAATCAGTCGCATTGCACTTCATTGCCATTAAAGAATCATTGCACATGATTGAACTTGTTCAATTAGTTGATAATGATACAGGATTTATTACAAACTTACGTAATGTATTGGAAATTCATGTTTCTAAATCTTTGGATCCTAATTCTAAAAAGGATAACAATAGATTTTCGGGGGTAAATAATAACAATCACTCTACTACTTACCCTAGTAGAGAAATTGAAGTAAATTAGTAAAATTCTTTAATTTATTACATCCTAACATTCGGCATATATCATTATATATATACACATGTAAGTATACTTGAGAAAATCATATATATATCTTTATAAAATGTGACTTATTTATAGTTTTGAATATTTAAACATCAACAAAATTAATAAAGTTCATTGCATTCGGAAATTAACATTCAATAATTAATGAAATCATCCATAATAATGAATGCCATTTTGAATATGATTTAGGATGTTAACAGTTTAAAATATATAAATCAAATAAACTAAAAAATCAGATTCTAAGAATTTTTTAAGATTAAAATTTTCTAGAATCTAACTTTCCTAGTAACCTTTTCATATTTTTCGAGCTTACATTCCATTTATAAATTTTTGATGTTTTATAAAGTTTTTCTTATTTTTTATATAAATTATTTTATTTTTTACTATTTTAAAATTTATTAACAACCTTACTTTTTATTATTAAAACTTTTAAAAAAAAATTAATACAAATTAACAAAATAACAAAATAATTAAATATAAATTATTACGATATAATGATTATATCTTATTATTATGTATTATAATTTTTAATTTTATATATATATTATTTAAAATAATGATTTTTTATTTAAAAAAATATATATAATTTAGAGTTAGATATCTTAAAATTTTTATATACTTTTTTTTATAATATTTAATTATTATAAAATATATAATAAATCTATTTATATATTATATTTACATTTCGAAATTTTTATAAATATAATTTTATGCTAAACCTATACATTATTTATATAAATGTAAATTTACATAAATTGTATAAATATATATTTCTATTTGTATGTAAACTTTATAATAAATAAATTTTATATAATCTTATAAAATATAATTTTATAAAATTATATAATTATATGCAATTAGGACACTGTCAGATATTATCTAATATCTTAAGGGGTGGAAGAGATAAAGCAGATCTTAGATTACACATAATATAATAATCACGTGATGTTAATATTGATCAAATGATAATCATTTGATAAAGTGACTTGTTAAGCATATATTTATTATGGATTGATATAGTAACATAACAACACACATACATTTAAATTTATTGTAATACACATACGTTTAAATACGTCTTTTATAAACTTACTTATTCTTTATCTAAGTTATAAACCCTTGGTTCAAATTCTATTTCATCATATGACCTTTTTTATTGAGATAGAAGAAGAGAAAAATCATCAAAAGCTGAATTTTATTGTCTTTTAGGCTGTTCTCAGGTAATAGGATGCATTAATCGTTTATGAATATGAGAGTCAAAAAATATTTCTGACAAATAGGGTAGCAAAGTTGTAAATATATATTTTTTCAATAGACGCACAATGTGTATTATAACCTAATACTTTTAGGAGATCTTCATACTGAAGAAGATGAATCAGGTTTGTGAATCGACCATTTTTGACTTTGATAATTGTGGTAAGAAACCATTATACAGGTGAAGAAGTATATGATTTTTTAGCTTTGAGTGGTTCATAGTAATTGGCATTTGTATATCGTTTGATATCAAGAGAATAGATGCATAAATTACAGTAGATTTTGATCTAAGACCATGGAACAAACATTCAGAACAGGTATGTGTTGTTTCTTTTTCTATATCATTTGATTTTTTTTGTTCTTTTTCTCTTCTTTTTAATTCTTCAACCTTTTCTCTTTTTATTTTCTCGATCTATATGTGCTCAAATGGATTCATGAGTATATTGGCATAACAAACATCAACCTTTTTTTTGAAAATCAAATCATAACGTCAAATTTCACAAAGGGTTTCTCCTAAATAGCGAAAATTTTGAGCAGCTAATTTCAAATCAATAACTTTTCCTTATGTATTCAAATGCATATTAAAATAGTCAATTAGCAAGGTGATTCCAGCAAACTTATTAGACAATATTGTCATGCCTTTTTCAACTGAATTATACTTCAATTGACCTAAGGCATATGTTTTTATACTTAAGAAATCTAAATCGAACTTCTTAAAAAGTTAATAATAGGATTTTATATTTTTTAAATGTCTAGAATTCTCATCTGGCCCTCCGTTCACTAATAAAATTCATATTAGCTGAATTGTTCTATTCGTTTTCAATACATCATCATATTGAAAATTTGAAGCAAAGCTTTTTAGGTCTTGCATATACATAAGCAAAGATATACTAAGAAACTATTGGAAATATATAAAAATCACAATTTTCCTGTTCGTAATTCGTCGTTAAATTCATTTAGATTTATAATTAAATATACTAATAGGATTAATTTTTGTCTGAATCTCATAAGAAAATTATATATTACTACAGTCGTAAGTTCGTTAATAGATTGTAATATGCAGAATATATGACCTACTGCAAGTATTCTAAGTTCAATCTTCACTTTGTCATCTTAGGAGATGACAACTAAAACATCAGCAAAAGTGCTAGTAAATTATTTTGCACATTTTACTGATATAAAGTAATAATAGCTATCAGGATGTTCACACATCTCAGTATGCAAAACTCTAGTAATTGCGATTCATGCTAGATGATAGTGTGCTTTCATGATGATTGAATTTGATTGACAGGATAAAAGGCAACTTTTCAATGTAGTTCTCATCATATAAATTTTATACCCTTTTTCAAGATTTTTATGCAGATATTCTATTGTCTGAATTTTGATAGTCTCCTTCTATTATTTTGCATTAGTCGATCTAAATTTCATACAATCATATATATATTCATTTAAATCTGAATATTTGAAGAGAAATGGTAGCTTTCCAGATTTATTGTAACAAACAATCTCTTTGTTTTTGATAAGTTGTCTTAATTTTTTTTCTTTACAATTTTAGACATATATAGCATTTTTTTTAACTTGGTAATTCTATTTTTATTAGATTTAATTTTATCCCGCAAGTTTTTTATTTTTTAGTAAATATCATTATAAATCTAAGCATCACTGGCAATATTATAAATCTGCTCATATTTGCAAATTTTTTTTTAGATATTTGGATGACATCTGTTACTCTTCTTTGAGCTGAAGCATTAGCAGGAATTTTTGGTAGAAAGTCTACTGAATGAGTAGTGAAAGGAAAGGAAGAAGGAATCATTTTTTCTGTAGACACAGAATATCTATATCTCATTAATTATATGTCATATAGATTAAGTGGTGTGACTATATAGTTTTGAATTACTTCATCAATATAATCAACATTCTTTTTCTTAATGTTATTCCACTTATTTATGGCTTTTTGACAAACAATAGCATAATCAGAAGTATAGTTACTTATTTTTACCATAACACCATACACATAAGCATTTGTAAACTCCTGATATTTATTAGATAGTAAATCATATATTGGCTTTTTATTAAATTTAGGGTTAAGAAAAAATGTTTGATGACTCATTTTTTTTATTTAGGATAAAATATCAATATGTTTATAAAAAGAATTTTTTGAATATAAAATACTAAATGTGAAATAAGCGCATCAAAGTTTTGTGAATTTTAAATAAAACTATAATTAATTTTTGAAAAATATTATCACAAATATTGTAGAAATTTTTTTCAAATTTACGTGTTAAATTTAGACTATAATCAATTTTTTTTAAAATATAGTAAATTATATCAAAAAATTTTTTTTGATCACTTTGTTTACTTTATTTTATCGGATATCAAGAATACATAATTTTCAAAAGCAATTTTGTCTAAAATTTTTGGAAGGCAATTGCTATATCATTGTATCTTTGATAAACTTTAATTTCAACTAGATTTATTAATTGTCAAATGAAATTTTTAACTTAGATTAAAAGAAATTTTATGAATTCCTATTAGATATATAAAATCATATCATGTGATTCCGTAATATATTTTACCTAAAGGAGGGGGGTAGATACTTATATTAATATAATATTAGGTAATATCTGACAGTGTCCTAATATTAATAAAATATATTAATTTTAAATCAACCTAAGATAATGTTAATCATATTTATAAATCTAATTATTAGCCTTATATATTTAATAATCAGTTTTATTAGTTTAATTAGTTTAATTTATTTTATTTATTTAATAATAATCTGATATTAACTAAAAATTATGCTTTGTAAAAATAATAAGAAAATATATTTTTTAAAAGAGTATATAAAATAAATATATTTTTAAATATATATTGATCAGATTTATTTTTAATATAATTTATTAAATAAAATAAAATTATTATTAATATATTATTATTAAAACTTATTTGCTAATATTTTAAAGATTAAAATTGATTACTAAATAATTATATAATAGTATTAAGAGATATTAAAAAAAGTAACATAAAGTAAATATCAGTATTATAACTTTTTATGATTATAAAATAAATAATTAATTAATTAAGATTTATATAATCAATGTAATATATAAAAATAAAATTTTAATATGATATTTACTTATATATATAAAGGGTGATCATAGGTATCTAAATGATAAGTATTTTTTGTTTATTCACTTTGTTTACATGTTTATATATATTTCTAATTTAAGCATTTGTTTAGTATATAAGTGGATATCGATCACAATAATAACAAATAATTTTCTTTCGAACAAAAATGGTTAAAATAAAAGAATTGAATATTGAACAATATAGAGCAATTCTTTACAGTTACAACACAATGATTCATATCAAAAAATTGCTGAATCATTCAATATGGTAAAACAACTGTTAATAATGCAATAAAACGTTTTAAAGAAACTGGTTCTGCAATACCAAAAAATGTTGTAACCTAAAGCCACTTTTTAATTTAAATGCATAACCTTTACTCAAAAAATTGTTACATAAAATTCAAAGCATTATCGTCTTATCACTTAAAAAATTCAAGAATTATAGACTAAAAAAAAAGAAAGTTTAACTGTTATAATTCGTTAGATTCTTAAAAAAGTCAGCTTACGTTTATGTATTACCCACTCTAAATTATTAATTTTTGAAAATAATAAAATAAAAGATTGGCTTGAGTATTAGAACAAGAAGATTAGATAATTGCAAAATGGAAGAAAGTTATATAGTCTGATGAATTAATATTTAGTCAATTTTTACAAAATCATAGTTTACGTATGTGGTATACATTAGAAGAACTACTACAGTAAAGCATAGTCTTAATCAAATATTTTGAGAATGCTTTTCGTGATATGGGTTGAGATCTCTTATTTTTCTTTACGAATCTGTAACAGGATAAAGATATGCAAAAGTATTACAGGACATGCTATTTCTTCAATTTACAAATTAGTTTCTTGCAAATAAAGAATTTTTCAAGAGAATAATGCTTCACTTTATTGAGCAAAGATTATTGCTGATGTTCATAATACCTCTAAGATTTTCATGCTACTCTAGCCTACATAAAGTCCTGATTTAAATCCTATTGAAAATCTTTAAAATAAAGTTGATAAGAAATTTTGTAATTTACCTAATCAACCTAAAAATATGAAAGATTTAGAATGTAAGGTAAAATATGCTTGGCATTTAATTCCACTTGAATATATTCAAATATAGCAGCCAAAGATGATTCAACAAAGTATTAATTTTTATTTTTTTTTAATAACATATATAGGAAATATTTAAAATAAATAAATTTTTTGCTTATTCTAAAAAAAAGTAAATATAATAAATAAATTCAAATAGTTTAATTAATCATTTGGGTATCCATGATCACCCTCTGTATATTCTGATAATTATTACAAAATGATAGTATCATTTCATGCTAATAATTTCTCTATTTAATTTTTTCATTAGTAACTGAATGTTCAATATTAACAAAATTAAAATTTATTTTAGTAGTCTTATCAGCAAATGCATTATTATTTATAATGACGATAAGATTTCAACCCCTCTATAAAAACATTTAAAATGACATAAATTTTTTATTAAAATCTTTAAGATTATTGAAATTTATCTTAAGGGTATGAGCTATCTGTAAACACATCACCAAGTCTACCAATTTATTAACTGTACTAATAGCAATAAAATTAAAGTGAAAAACTTGAGTGATTTTAACACAAAACCTATGCATTTTTTCATCTATAATAAGTCATTTACTAATGTAACTCCTGGGTTCAAATTTAAGAGTATGATCAATAAGTTTTTTTTTTGTACTTCCAATTATTTCTAGTGGTAGAGCCCCCATATTTCCAAATGCTATTCATTATATAACTTTAGTATTATTAGATGCTTTAATTTGAAATCCAGCCTTTAATGATATTCTGATCTCTAGATTAACTTACTTCTCAGTACCTACTGAACTTTTAACAGAATAATTTCTCATTTTCAGATAATAATATTCTCAATTAAATAGTTTACTTTTATTATTAATTACATTTATAATTAGAGAAAAGCTGATTGTAACAGATTCAAGAAAATAATTACTACCACAATTAGAAAGTTTCTTCTAATTCTGATTAAGCAATATACCTACTTTACATTTAATTATATTGGCATTAATTAAAAGAATTCAGTTAAGATTAGCATCAATACAAATATTTATTTAAAAATGAACGTAAATACTAAATTCTTAAGCATAACTCTCAAATTAGCAAATGCTTTAGAAGAGACTATGATAACTTTTATTCTATCTTTAATATTAATACTACAGCCACTATTATTAGTATCACCACTGCCATTATCATCATCTTTATTATCATCTTTACTATCATCACTTTTTTTTCTCTATATTTATTTTTTCTTATTGTTTATCTTATTTTCATTAGATCTCCCTGAAATACTACTATTGTCATTGTTACTGCTACTTGCATAATTGGTTATTTTCATCATTTTACAAATAACTTTAAATTTATCATCATATATTTTCTCAAGTTGTTTTAAAGTTAATAGGCTTAAAGGTGCTATTACCTAACAGGTAATGCATAGAAAGTTATAATTTTCATAAAAACTAGAACCTATAAAATATTACTGATTGCAATTTCAGTATATAATTAATATAATCTTTCTTTTTAACTAGTAAATTATATAATTGTTCAACTTTAATGTACTTATTAGTTGAGATTCCATAAGAAATAGTAACATCTACAGTGAAAAATTTCAAGGAATTTATAAAGTTTACATGATTTCTAATCTTAGGTGAAACAAAGTGAATTTTATTATAGGCAATATTATCGACATCATGTTTTTTTTCTGTTTCAGTCATTTTTTCTCTCTCTAATATTAGATCCATTAAATCATTTTTATCATATTCTAAAATTACCAGTACATACTTAATATTGATTTGCCATTTGCAGATACTGATGTTAATATTTACCTTTATCCCTACGTGACTTGTGTAATACATAAATTTTTATTGACTAAATATTTATTTCTTTATTTTTATACTATATTTTACATTTACATATATTTAAAGTAAATATAAAACAGTTATATTATTATATACTTTATAAATAAATTTATTATAAACTTCTAATTGACCAAAATGAAAAAAACAAAAAATTTTATGTGTTTGAAACATAAAATAATAACTTCAGATAGACTCACTATAACTTTATGAAAATTGAGATACAAGTAGTTTTGGTTACTCTTTCAAAAAATCAATAAGTGTTTCTATATCCTAATTATGAATATTCAAGTTATATGATGTGAATAAAAATTTCTAACTATTTTCTAGAAGGAGCTTTAGGCGGTGAAATACATAATAACTATTAGATTATTATCTTTTTCAATATTAAAATAATAAAAAATTGTGTCATAAGATTTTTTAGATATATGCTATATTTTTAGAGATCAGATTAAGTGTATCAATTTATTTTACAATATTTTTTAAGTCCATGAATACTACAAATTTGAAAAATACACTACAAAATTATTGTTATTATCTTTAATAATAAATTTTAAATAATTAGTTTTATTATCTTATTTTAAAAATATAAAGTCTATAGTGAGAAAAAACTTGCTCTTATATACATAATTTTTGGTATATAGATATCTTATTTTGCATTAATCTTACAGAAATGATTTTTTGTAAAAAGGTTAACTAAACTTTCACATATTTTTATATACTTTATAACTTACTAGAAAAGGTTAAAAAGAGATATTTGTTAAAGTAAAGCTAGATATGAAATGTAATTAATATTATTATATGATATTAAGAAAGTTTTAAAAATACTATAAATAGAATTTATATTTCTTCATATAATAAGATTTTAAAAAAAAACCTGATTTATCTTATAAGATATATAATTAGTTTTATATTTGATAATCTTAAAATTGCAAAATCCTCAGCTCTTTATAATATATAATTTATTATTATTATTAACTTATAGAAAAGATCCTATATTGTATTAAAGTATTCTTTCACATTTTTTTACATTCATTTAAAAAAAATAAAGATAATAGTTAGCATATATAACAACTTTTTGATTATTAAAAATTAATATATTATCTTATAATCTACTTATTTTTTTGTCATATAGTAATATATGCATATAGTATAACAAATTTTTCTGAATTAATATTACAGCTTTAGACTAATTCAATTGAATTGGATTAGTCTTTATACTTATGCTTAGTGAAAGTTTATTTATTTGATATAAAGTTTACTTATTTAGTCAATTTTCAATTTTTATAAAGAATAAGCTTATATTCAAACTTTTTATAAATTTTTTACATTACTTTTAATAATTAAATAATAATATTTAGGTTTAAATACAGCTTTTACTAAAGCAGAACCCTGATATAATTTTTAAATAAATTAATATTTTGATAATTTAAGATTTAAATTATCTTTATATTAAATCTGCTTTTATATTTTTCTATTCAGTAATAAAATGTATCCTTTTTTTTCTAATTTATAAATTTGCTTTGAGAATATTTTAAATAATTATTATAATTAATTTCTGCTTTTGTTATCTGATTAATAATATTATATTCCTTTAAAATATCATCTGATAGATAATTGTATTACTTTTATAAGATAATAATATAACTAAAAATTGGTCAGCAAATTTATTACATTAGATAAAATCTAATATATTAAATTACTATCACTTTAAATATATATTCTATCTTTTTATCTGATCTTTATAATTTTCCTTCTTAATTATATAATAATAAAGTTCATATATTCTTCTAAGTTAACATATAAATTATTATCTATATATTTTTTATAATAATTTTCTAATTTTAAAATATATACCTTTTTATTTTAAATGCAATTGTCTTAATATAATTATTCAGATTTTTTTAGTTCACAATTTTTTTAAATAATCTTTATAGTTTTTTATAAGATTATTATATTTTTGCTCTTTCATAATACAGTTTTTATAATTTTGATTTACTTAAGTTCTATATTTTTATAATTAATTAATTTGTATATTTTTACTATAGTAATAAAAACTTTAATTAATAAAAATATATTCTTTAATTATTACTATATCTGAAAAAATATCATTATAAAGCATTTATTTCTTCATACAGTTAAACCTCTATATACTGATACTGCTGTTTTGGGAAAAAAGTATCGGTATATCAAATTATCAGTGTATAAAAAATTTATATACTGATATTAATATTGAATGTTTGATCAGTAACGGTATACAAAAATTTTCGTCATTTCAACTGTAAACTTAAATTTTTTTAATAAAGCATTATAAATTTTTGTAAATTTACTATTCAAATTATTTATACAATTATTATTAGTAATGTTTTATTATTAGGAATATTATAATGTATTACAAAATTTGGATAAAACTATCTAATGTAATTTGTTTTGAATCATCAA
>CAJVPP010001022.1:0-23451 GCA_910592005.1 Funneliformis mosseae | reverse complement strand
TATTTAGTGTTATATGTATTTTTAATATTCTAAATTTTATTGTTATTTTTATTTTATCTTATACTTTTATTATTTTATATATCTGTATCATTTTTAGTTTATTTATTTTATTTTGCTAAATTAGTTAGTTTATAATATAGTAATTAGTTAGCCGTGACAAAAGAAATTTTGTACAAATAGATAGACTTTTTGCTTATGTTGTAAATTAACTCTTTTGCGAATACGAGTTTCAATATTAATAAAGAAATCAATTAAAACCTATATTTTTTTGCCTCTTCGTATCTTCATATAGTCTGACATGATCTACATATTATTTGTAATTGAGTTTGTCATCTAAATTCTTTAATTAAAATTGTCCCTAATTTCATCTTTCAAGTCTTCATACTTGATAGATTCGTTTAAGTTCAACGTGTAAATCTGGTAAAGTTAAGAGTTAGACGGATCCTAACGTCTTAACCGTAGTAAATCGCAGTTAGTAATTTCAAGTAGAGACTTGATAATGTAATCACCTTAAGTTGAAGAATTTCACGATGATAATGTTCATTTTTTTATTCACAATTTAAAGACTATTACATATTCTATACATATTATCATTATATATCTTTATAATTTCATTATTACTTTTATTTAAATATTTCTTTACTTTTATTAATTATTGCTTCATATTTCTCTATTTTTTAATTTAAATAATAATTTTTTTTATTTTGTGTTCAAATATATTCATATTTTTCTTTAATATTTTCATTAATTTTCTTTTTTAGTAATATAAGTTATATAAGTATTCTATAGTTTAAGTTCATTAATTTTTTCTTCTAAACCTTTATATAATATTCATGTATATTTCTAAATTTTTTCTTTAACTTCTTTTATTCTATGAGTCTTTTAAGAATTCTTTTTCTCGGTAAATTTAATTAATTATATTTTTAGATTTTATTATTTATTTATGATTTGTATTTCATTTTGATTATCATATTACTTTATAATCATCATATCACATTCCAATAATTGTATTACATTTTAGTTATTATTATACTTTATTTTAGTTATATTATAAAATTTATATTACTTTTTTGATTATATTATATTCTATATGATTGTATAATTTAATAGTTATTATTAAATGATTTGTATATTATTATATTATTCTAATTATTTTATTCTTTCAATATTATATGATTATTAACTTAATGTTTTTCCTTTATGATCTTTCATTTAATTGGTTATTTCCTAATCTCTTGTCATTATTATTTCTATAATAATATTTATTTTATTAAAAAGAATTACATGATATGTTATTCTGTGATTTCTTAACTCTACATTATTAATATAAAAGATAATAAAAAAATTTGATATACTAAACTGACTATATAATTAGAAGCATACTAAAAATTAGCAAATTTAAAAGAAATAAATAAGAATTAAAATAATACATCCTCTTGAATAAATATAGATTATTATATAACTGTTAATCATGAATATTATATAAAAATTGTAAGCTTTATTCAGATTTTTTTAGTAAATTTAAATAATAAAATAAATAAAAGAAAAGATGATAATTAAAAGAAATAATATATAAAAATAAAAAAATAAAAATTAGTAAGGAGAAATTTATTGTGATAGTCATGAATCAAGAGGTATTTTGAAAAATTTAGATCAATTTAAGTTAATAGATTATTAAGAGCAGCTAAAGAAATAGATTAAAGATTAAGATTTTTAAAATAAAATATTATAATTAAATTTAAATTAAAATATTATAACTAAATAAATTTATTACCTTGACTTTAAGCTAAACTTATACATCTTTATTTTCTATATGAGATATAAAATAATATTTAAATTCTTTACTATTTCTTTAAACTTATCTCTATATTAAGCATTAGTATAAATTATTCTCAAATCTTCAAGCTACATTACAATTTTATTTTAAAAAGGTATTTAACTTACTAAACATTCTTCAGTAATCTATATTTTTTTCTTTTTTCAAATCAATCAAATATTGTATTTTAACTTCTGATTATTAGATAATATTTGCTATTTAATAAAATTTGAAAACAAGTAAAGAAATAAAATAAGATAAACTTTTCTTATATAAAATTGTATTAAAATATATTAACATAAATAAATTTTTTAATTTTTTGTAAATAATTATTTAATTTTATGCAAAATTCAATAATTCTTTTAATTTTAATGAAATAATATAATTTTTATAATTTTTGCAATTTCAAATTATATATGAAATTTTAATTTTTGTAAGTTTGAATATTATATAAAACTTTTAATTTACAATTTTAAATTATAATTGTAAATATTGAATCAATAAATAATCACAATTAGTTTAATACAGTTCAATACTAATTAATTTTATATTAAAATTTATTGAAGAATTTATAGTTTTTTTTACAATTTTTATAATTCTTATTTAAAATCACAGTTGTATAATAAATAAAGATAATCATTGCAATTAAAAAAATGATATAATTGAGTTACAATTTGTAATATAATTAAATTTTTTACAGCACTATTAATGTTATTCTATTTGTCAAATAAGTTAACTATAATTTGAAATCAGGGAGACAATAACTATGACTTAACTTCAATCAACTTAACATGATATTAGTTAGTGAGTTTATTTAGTTAATAAAAATAAAATTATAAGTTTTATGTTTGTAAAATATTTTTTTTATTTATTATTATTATTAGATATATATTGAATATAATATTAGGATCTGTTCTTTTTTCAAAGCACTTTCATGCTCTTTATATAAAAAAATTATAATTAAAGAAAATCTATAATAATAATTATAATTATGATACTATTAACAATAATAATAATATTAACAAATATACTAATAATAAAATAAATAATAAATATAATAAAAATAATATATATAATAAATATGTTTTATTCAGCATATATTTCATATTTGTAAGTTTGTCAGTTTCTGCCAGTTTCAGTATAATTAAATTGCAATTTAATTGAAATTTATAAATAATTATAGAGACCAACTTAATAATAAATTAATAAATACTAAAAATATTATATTGTATTAATATTAAAATTTTTAAATTTAAAAAAAATGGATTATATACAAGTTAATATTATAATAATTAATAATATAAGTATTTAACATTTATTAGTAATAAAATATAAACATTTTACATTTATTAATAATATAATTTTTAAACATTTTATATTATTATATTTTTTTTTACATAATAAAGATCAATAATCTTTATGCTATAAATATTATAAACAATTATATAATTTTTGATATATCAAATTTTTTATTATTTATCTATAAAGTTCAATATATAAAATATTTTATTTATAAAATACCTTCTATTTATTAAACTTTTATCTTTAAACTAGAAGTTTGATATATTAAAACTTAACTATATTTTTAATTAATATTTCTTTATTATTTATAAATCTATATATATTATATAGATGCCTGCCGAAACCTTCTCAAAATAATTTCGTCATACCCTTTTCTATGTTTTTAATATAGTTTTGACAGTTTCGGCTTTCATCGTATCGAATGGGTTTCGTCGTATCTCTTATTATGATTTTTAATATAGTTTCGTCTAAGTTTCGACTATTATTAAGGGGTTTCGTCCCTCATCTATAATATATTAATATGAATTATTAAACTTTATTTAAATTTTATTATTTTGCTAAGTAATAATATTATTTATAACCTATATTAATAACTTGTTATATATTATTTATAAAAAAAATTTTGATCAATTTAATATTTAATAAAACTTTGATAATCTTCAAAATTCAAAATTTCAAAAATAAAATTTCTATATCTATGATATTATTATTAATATTTTTTAATTCATATTATTACTTTACAATATAAATATAAATTGACTTAAGTTTACTAATTTTACTTTTAACAAATAATTTTAAGTTTATTTATTTTTTGAAAAAAAATTGATTTTTATAAACTGATTTTTTAATATTTTTTATTATATTTAATGTATTTTTATTAATAATATCTTGAATATTATCTTATTTTAAATAGTTAAAGTTATATCAAATATAATTAAAGTTTTAAAACTAGTTACTAAAATAATATTCTTTTAATCTTTATCATCAGAAATAGTATTATTTTCTTTGAGCATTATAATAATCTGTTCTTTAAATAATAATATCAAAATTTTCATACTTCTGATATAATATTATGTATTATTTAATGATAAGAGATATATATTTAAGTTTATTAATTCTTAAATTTCTTTATATTTCTTTATATTTATTACTTATATTTATTATCTTCTATTTTATTTTTAAGATTTATATTATTCAATATAATTCATATATTATTTCAGCAATTAAATATAATTTGAAAAACTTCATTTCAGGTTGAAACTATATATTTAATAGTTATTTTAATATTAATTAATAATTTATTATAACCAATTTTTTATTGATAATCAAAGGTCATAATACAATTTTTAAGAAATAATTTAAATACAAATACTATAGGTTAATATTAGAATTTTTAATTATCAAAAATTTAATTAAAATTTTATTATCTTAAAGTTATTTATAATACTTTTATCATATAATTAAAAGTGCAAAATGATATTAAAATATAACATTTAATATTTATAATTGATTTTAAATATAAAATTTGCTTTAAACTTAAAATGGTTTCTATTTTCTAGTAATGAATATATATAAGATAATTAATAATAATTAAATCTATATCTTAGATCTTTAAGAGTAGAATATAAACAGATGCATTATCTGTAAATAGAAGAAAATTTCTTTCTTTAGTTTTATTGCTATATCAAATTGATGAATTTAATAATTTCAAATAGAAACCTGCATCTAAATTATAAAATTTCAAAAATATTTTACTAGAAAGATATTTAGGTAAATTTATTAGAAGATAAGGATTTTATATTTATAGATAAATATTAGTTTGAGATTTTCTATATCTGTTATATTAGAATAAAAAAAAATTATTGTTAGTGATAATCCGTTTGCACAACTAAATGACTACGCTAACTAACGTCACCAATGATTACCAGGAAAATTGTGATCACTATTTTCACCAATTTCACTACTATCACGGCTATCATTATGATATTCATTTTCATTATTATAACATTTATCATTATTTTATTTATTATATTTATTATCATAGTTATATTTACTTTCACTATTATATTTATTATCTCTATCTTATAATTGTATTTTATATAAATATCCTGTATTGTCGCCTTGATAAACTAACAAGTTTCAATCGTACAATTAATAAAGTATAATCTTAACAACATAAAAACTATATCTTTGTCAATATTTCCTTAAAACATAAATTATCAATAAAGACGACCTGACCCTTCAACTTAAATAAATTCGTGTTTATTTCTTTCATAGTTTATTACTTAAACTCCCTGTTAGCAAATAAGCTTTGTTATTCTAATGACATAGTGTTTAGGTTTAACATCATTATATATTCTTTTGAATATTTTTATTTAGATATAAGTTTATTGAAATCATTCTTTAAATTTTATTTTTTAATATAAATCAGCTTTATCACAATTGAAAACATCTTCAAGACTATAATTATAATTATATTTTAAAGTTTTTTTTTCAATTCATCAAATTAATCAAGAGGTATACTTATAGCTTCTTATTTTAAATAATAAGAAAAATTATGTTTTTTTTTAAATTACTAATATAACTATTACTTTCTTTAAATTTTCAATTTTATAAAACATATCAAATGCTATAACTTTTTTATGTAAAACTTGATCACTAATATTAATACTATTTTTAAAAGCATTTAATATTCATAATATAAGAATTTTTTAAATTTTTAAAAATTCATTTTGATCTTTTTTTTATCTTAAGTTTTGAGTATTTAAAAATCAATTTCAAACTATTTTTGTAATTTTTTAAATATATTATTAATACAGTCAATATTTAATATAACAAATTTTGATATAGCAAATTTTTAGTGTAAAACAGATTTTAATATATGAAAAAATTTTTAATATAGCAAATTTTACTAATTATATTTGCTATAACCTTATGCAAAGCTAAGTTCTTAAATAATATATATGAAAGTGACTTTTGATATAACAAATTTTTCTTATAATGAATTTTTTTTTATTATAATAAAGCATATGATTTTATAACTCAATTTTTATTGGTTAATCAGTTAATTATATTATAAAAATAATTTAATTTCAAACTGTAATAGCTCAGTCAATATTAATACTACAGACATGAAACATATATTATTTGAATTCTCTTAATAAGATGAATCTAATGATACTAAAATCATAAAGATCTAATTACTAAATATTAGTTCAATCAGAATATTTTTAAATATTCAGTATAAAATAATCTATCAATATTAATGCTACAGATATAAAATACATACCATTCGAATCCTCTTAATGAAATGATTCTAATAATACTAAAATAATAAAGATCTAATTACTGAATGCTAATATCGATCAAATATTTTTAAATATTCAATATAAAATAATTCTATTAATATTAAAGTTACAGATATTAAACATATACCATTTGAATTCTCTCAATAAGACGATTCTAATGATACCAAATTTATAAATTCAATCACTGGATGTCGAGATAATTATAAATTCATATTTTATTTATGTTATACAAAATTATATAATATCATATTAATGAATTTTCTTATAACAAAAGTTTGATTGGCTCAGACTTTTACTTTATTATATCTAGAGTTCTAAATGAGTTAAGTTGAGTCAAGTTTAAAGATCAACTCGATTTGACTCTCTTTTTTCGAGTTGAGTCGAGTTAAATTTATTTTGATTTGAGTTATATAAATTTTAAACTCAACTCGATTTGACTTGACTCAATTTTAACTCGATTTGACTTTGAAAAAAAATAATAAAAAAAAATGAAAAGATCAGGAGGGGAAAAGAGCGAACAATTCATTATTGTTCAAGTCAAATGATTTAGGTCATCATTCAAGTCAAATGATAAAAAAAATCGTTCAAGTCGAATAATTCATCATCGTTCTTCTTAAACGATAAAAAAAATCATTCAAGTTGAACGATTCATCATTGTTCTTCTTGAATGATAAAAAAATCATTCAAGTTGAACGATTCGTTATTATTCTTCTTGAATAATAAAAAAATCATTCAAGTCAAATGATTATTATCGTTCTTCTTGAATGATAAAAAAATATCATTCAAGTCAACTTGAGTCAACTTGAATCAAGTCGAGTTTAAATCAAGTTGAGTTAAATATTTAACTCAACTTGAATTTGACTTGACTCGCAAATCATTAAGTCAAAAAAACATAAACTCAATTCAATTTAAACTCAACTCAGCTTATCTGACTCATGAGTTAACTCAACTCATCTGGAACTCTAATTATATCAAGTGTTGACTGTACATCTTTTCTAATATTATATATTACTGCTAGTTCTTTATTTTTTATAAAAAATTTAGTAATTTTTCTAAGATATTTCATATTTTAGACAAGAGTTAAAAAGATTCTTTTAGCAAAGTACTATCTTGAATAATTTTATTTTTATTTTTGTTTAGAAATTTTTACTTTATTTATTATTAGTTTTAGATATAGTAATATGTGAAAAAAAGAATTGATTAAAAAATTAATCTCTAAAGATAAATTCAAAATAACCTTATTAATTTCATATGATCAAAATTTATTAATTATTCATATTATATTTAAAAATTCAGTATAATAAAAATTTTTATTATATTAAAAATTATTTTATTATATTTATTCTATCTTATAATTTAAGTTATAAATTACAGAAAATTTATATTAAAATTTACTATATTTTATATTATTAATTATAAAATAATTTATATTTAAACTTTTTTTCATTATAATAAATATTTTATTATAAAAAATTTGTTATAAAAAGGGTGATTTATAAACAAAAAATTAATAAATAAAAATGTAATATAAAAAATGTAATACTAATAATAATTTTATGTCAAAAATATTTTTTTGTAATACATGTAATGTAAATATAAAAATAAAGATTAATAAAATTAATAAAAAATATTTTATTTAAAATATAATGATTAAATTTAATATAATATAAATATAATAGGAAAATTTAATTATAAATTTATTTAATAATAATATAATAGTATATAGTTGTATCTTATAAAATAACTATATAAACTTTAAATTTAATATTTATAAAATATAATATTAAAATTAATTAAATTTATTTATGAAATTAAAATTATTTAATTTTGATTATTTTGGATAGTTAAAATAGTTAAAATTAATTTTAATTATTTATTAAAAATTTGAAATCATTATAATTATCAAAATTAATTATAATATTTAAAATATATATAAAGGTATACAAGATTAATTATCAAAAGATAATTTATTAGATATTAATCATTAAATAGTAATTTATTAGATAGCAAAATAATAATTACATAAAATGATATATTGGATAAGATAAAATAAAATAATATAATATAGTATAATAATAAGAATAAATGTTTGTTAGACAGATATGTTTAAAATAAATAAAGTATTAAATTATATAATTATAATAATACAATTAGTTAGGTGAATAATGAAGTAATTAGCCATATATTTGTAATTAGTTATAATATTTTAATATATATATATACAGTCCCTGGTGAAAAGAATGGCGAAAACATATTTTGACAGTATATACAAGCTTTATTTTAATGTATATTTTTTTTTATTATTTATAAGAACAATATTAACAACAACTTTTATATTATTAATTAATATTTGGTGTGTCCTCCTTCTGCATTGATACATGCTTTAACCCAACTTAACATGCTTTCAATATACCAAAGTAACATGGTATCATCAAGATTGTCCCATTCCTACCAAATTGTATTAAGGAATTCATCGCAGGTAATTTTTTTTTTGCTACCAAATACTTGATCTTTTTCTCCACCTTTCCCTTTAATACAACCCATATATTTTCAATAGGATTCAAGTCTAGGCTGTATGAAGGCTAAAAAAGAACTTGTCCTGGAAGATGTTTTTTCAAGTTCTCTTGAATATCATGTGAGGTGTGTTTTAGATCATTATCTTGTTGGAAGACTCAGCTACATTTGTATAACATATCTGCGTTATTATATAGATGATCATCTAAGATTTTTTGATACAAATAACGATCCAAATTTTCAGTAAACAAATGAATGCTGATTTTTTCTTTAGCACTAATCACTACCCAAATATGAACCTTGAATGGATGCTTTACCATAGGGGCAATTGGTTCTGCATTATGAGATCATGCACACATAGTATTTCTAAATATCTGAAGTGTTGTTTTATCAGAAAAAATAACTTTTTTCTAGTTGTATCGTGAATGATCACGTGTTCAAGACAAATGAAATTCCTTCACTTTTTGGGTCAAGAGAGGAACCTTTCTTGGAAGAACAGAAATATATCCAAGATTTTTAAGCTCACGACATATCGTACATTCACTGACATCAAGGTTGAAATCTTTTTCTTCTAATTTTACCTTTATTTCGCCTGCTGTAGTAAAATGATTATGTTGCAGAATTTTTTTAATATGGTAGCATTGATTTGAAGCCAATTTTCTTGGATAGTTAGAAGAGTGACCAATAGAAATTTTGCCAGTTTTATTTAGTAAATTGACATATCGTTCACATATGTATATAGGAATGTACAATTGATTAGAAATTTCCTTTGCATTACACACATTTTGGTTCCAAAGTGACTTAACAGAATTTCTTTGTATTTTTAAAGAGCTTGGCATAGTTTTGGAAAGGAAATTAAAATAAAAACAAATAACAAACCTTATTTTTTTAACTTACCTTTTTAATTCAGATCCAAATATCTGATTTGGGCATATAAACAAATGCCTAAATCTGGAAAGTGGTGAAATCGCAGCCTAAAATAGATGCGGTCTTCTACCACCATTCTTTTTACTGGGGACTATAAATAAAAGGTATTCATAACAGAATTTAAGAGTTAGATCAGATAAGTCAGATGAAATAAGAATCAAATTAGAGTAATACAATTATAAATTATTATATTTATTTATTTTTTTAATAAAAATGCCTTTATATTGAAAAATTATTATTTGTGTATCTTGAGAAATCAACATTTTAGAGACAGATTTAATAAACTGAAAAAATAATATGGGACAGTCAATAAAAAAGGAGAAAATCTATAAATTTTAAGTAATTCTGATTATTAAGCTAAATTTGTTTACAAGATTATAATCAGCAGAGTGAATTAATAAAAAATTTTTGATTAAAAAGTGGATTTCTCCCTTTTTTACTAACTGTTTTCATATAGTTTATTTTAATTCTAAATAAGTTTATTAACTTGTATCTTATTATTTGATATTTTTAGGAATAATATGTTATATTTTATATTAAATAAACTAAGCAGTAGCAATAGTTAAAATATATTATAATGATTGAAATACTTTATTGATTCTTTTTATATTTTTTTTAAAAAAATTATGGTTATTTAAAAATTAAAAAAATATAAAAAATCAAAAAATCACAAAAAATAATATTAAAAAATTCATTTTCTTTTTAGAAAATATATTATAACTAAAACTCTGTAAAGGTTAGATCAGGTTAGATTTAAAGTATATTTGAACTAAAGATGGTTTTTATAATTATTTTTAAATTTTAATTGAGTTGTAACTTAATTATATCATAAGAAAATTTAACTGTATCACAAGTTGCAACTCAATTGTATCATAATTTTTAATTGTAGTAACTATCTTTAATTTAAACTCAATTTGTTAATAATTACAGAACCTGAATTTAACTTAACCTAATCATTGTTCAATTAAAATTTAACTTGACTTGATTAATATTTAACTTAAGATAATCTAAGCCTGATTCAAATTTTAAAAGTAATATTAACTTTAAAATAAAAGTATTGTTTGTTTTATTTTAAAATTGGTTATTTTTTTTTTTTTGTTGATATTAATTTCTAACTATTATTTTTTTTACATTTTTTTTCTACTAGGATTTTAAATATATAGAAACAAATTATATTAGTTTTAAGACTATATCTTTTAATTAATATTAGATCAATCCTGCTAGAAAAATTTATTCTACTATAATACTTGTTATTTTATTAAAAAAGTATTTATTGATTTTAAATAATTAATATTTTTTTACTTATAATTACAAGATAATCTTTAACCATTATAGTTAAATGTAAATATAACTATATAATTTAATTAAATTAATAAATTGTATAAATTTTATAATAAATCATTAAATATATACCTTTTAACAAAGAAGAATATTTTGATTTTATGCTATTCAAAATACATTTAAATATAATTTTACTTTGTTTTGTTTAATAGTTTATTTTTTATTAAAGATATAATTTAAAATTGCATTACTTTTATCAATATTTTTAACTTCTAAATCATTTATTGCAGATGCATATTTTGTATTATAAATATTAAAAATAGTTTTCTAACATAATAAATACAATTTTGTTTTTAATTATTTTCTTTATAATAACTAAGCTTTAATTGTGAATCAAATACTATATAAAATTAATTAATTATTATATTTAGTTTATTGAAATAAAAATATATAATAATTGTAATTTTAATATAACTTACTAATAACAACTATATATATATTTGAATCATCAGTTTTTTCATAATATATTTCTAATTTTTTTAAACCTGTTTTATAGTAAATATTATATAGTGTAACTAAAATTATTAGCTTTTTTGCAAGTTTTATTTATCAAATAATTGTATATTAGTATAATATTGAAAAGTACAAGATATTTTATAAATGAAACTTATTTAGTAATTTGTATAAAAATCTATATATTATTATAAATAAAAAATACATTAAATAAATTAAGATTAATTATAAATAATAAAGTTTAAATTTATTATTTACTTTTAAAATAGAAATAATTTCTTCAATATTTTTCTATTTATTATCAATAAGTTCAAATATATAGTATTCTTTATTTGAACTTGTAATTATATTTAAAAAATAAATATTAAAAATAAATAAAATAAAGTAATAATATATGATATTAATATTTATTCTAACTTCTTTTATTTTAAAAGCTCTATTTTAAGTTGAATTTCATTTTATTTTAACATTTAGAATAAGATTAAGATTTTTAAGACTAGCTGCTTTAGTATAATGTACAAAATGATCTCATTATTATAGTATAAATTTTAATTATAAATTTATAAAGATAATTAATTAAAATAATAATTAATATAATAATAAAATTAAATTAAATAACAATTTATAGAATTATTTCTCTAGTATTTAAATTTATATCAATTATCACTGGATTCATTTTTTTTTATTTTAATATTATTAGTAATAACCCATTTACATCACTAAATAACTATGCCAGTTAATGCTACTAATGATTATTAGGAAAATTGTAATCATCATTTTCACTAATTTTACTGCTATTATAATTATCATTATTATATTTATTATATTTATTATTACATTTATCATTATTATATTTACTTTATAGTTATATTTATTTTCTCTATTTTATAATTGTATTTTATATAAATATCCTGTATTATTGTCTTAACAAACTAACAAGTTTCTATCATATAATTAATAAAATATAATCTTAACAATATAAAATTATATCTTTGCCAATATCTATTTTCTTAAAATATAAATCATCAATAAAGATGACCTGATCCTTTAATTTAAATAAATTTATATTTATTTCTTTATAATTTATAACTTAAACTCTCTATTAATAAATAAGCTTTGTTATCCTAATGATATAATGTTTAGGCTTAATAATATCTAAGTTAAAAGGCTGCAGTAATTGATTCTACATATTAGAATTTTTGATCTTAGGATTTTCTCTAAGTGCTTGAATTAACTCAGCAATTTATCACATTTTAGAATTTAAGATATATTAGTTGAACTTGTAATGATGAACTCAATAGTAAATTAGTATAAAGTATCACAACAAATCTTAGATAAAGGATAATGTTGAAGGAAAAAGTAAATTTGTATAGATTTAAATTAATTCCTTTATTAATATCATAAAATTTGTAAATAACTTACAAATGAATTAATTTACAACTTAAGTAAAAAGTTATTTTATTTATATAAAATAAATTTGCTATAGCTAACTACTTATTACGCTATAAATTAAACTATTTTAGTAAACTTCAACTATGAAATAATAATAAAAGATAATAAATAAAGATATAAAATATAAATAATTTATATAAAATAAAAAAATAAATATATATAACAAAGACATCTTAAAATAAATAATTATATATTATTACAAATATAATTAAAATTCATAATTTCATAAGAATCAGGTCAATTTTGATTGATTAGGTAAATTATGTAGATCTTTAATATTTTTCTGATTCGCCTAGCATAGTAATTGTTGATTATTGCTATATAATGATATTCATTTCTAATGCTAATACTATATTATTTAATATATTATCTCTAATTTTTATTTCTTCTACTTTATCTTATTTAAAATTTCTTATATAAATATATTTATAATATGAGTAATACAATAATAAAGAGTATTGATAGCATTAAAAGAAATATTATTAACTTGACATATGAAAGGTTTGCTAGAAAAAAGACTTTGAGATTAATTTCTATTTTTACATAATATTATAAACAAAATTTAAACTTCAATGTTGAGATGATCTATTTTTATAATTTTTAAATCAGATGATTTATATTATGTAATAAAAATATTTGATTAAGAAGCAAATATTTTTAAAAAAATTATTGTATTATATCAAAAAAATTATTTTTTTATTTTAATAAATATTTTAATATTAATAAAATAATAAAATATTATATTTTAAATTAATTATAATATATTATTTAAAATATAACTATTTTACTATTTAATTTATTTTTATTATATATAATATAAAATATTAAATTATGTTGATTATTTTCTAAATAGTATATTAATCATGTTTATCATTTTCAAATTCTATTTTTAAACTTATTAAGTAAAAAATTAAATATGCTAATTATTTATTTTAATATTAAGTTAAAGCACTTTAAAAATTTAACTAATTAAAGTTATTACATTATAGATTAATATAAAGTAAAAATTTTAATTTTGGTGAAAAGATCTTAGAACCCTATTTTCCTAGCAAACCTTTTATATAATTTTCAAATCCTTTATAAAAATATCATTATTTTTAGCATTATTACTTGTAATTGTAAAAATCTAAAAAAGAAATCTATTTATTAATATATAATTACATATATAAAAATAACTAATTTTTAATATATTGAAAACTTTAAATTTTTTACCTTAAATAAAATTTTAAATTTATTATAATGTTTATAAAAGTATTATAAAGATTTGTATCAGAATGGAAACTATAAAGATTTAAGTAAATTGTTTAATCTTTTGTAATCTAATGTATTGTAATTGCTAAAAATTTAATAACTATTTATAAATTTTTATGCATCTAAAGTAAATAAAATTTTTTCAAGTATATTCTATTAAAATATAAATAATATAAATATTTTTATATATTTTATATAATACATAAAATTCACTTGAAAAAATTTCTTCATTTTTATTTGCTTCTTTTCAAAAATTTCCATTATATTTTTTTTAATATATTTGCTAAAGAAATTAATATATTTAAATTTAAGAATTTTATCATTATTAAAAATACTTGTTTTCAAGTATTGTAAATAGTTAATTATAATAATTATCTATTTGATAATAAATTTACGAAAGTCTTCTTATGTAACCTTAAAAAATATCAAATATAAATTAATAAAAATAAATATAAAAAAAATAGTTTATAATAAAATACATATGTTTTTTCTATATTAAAAATTTATCTAATATATTTTGTTCTTCATTTATTAAGTACTTTCTTTTTTTAGATTTTATTAGGATAATGATATTTTAAGTGACATTAAAGATTTATTATAATTTAATCACTAATTTGTAAAACTATATTTTATGACTTCTAAAATATTTTTAAATAAAAAAGATATAAAAACTTACATAATATATAATATTTTCTTTTTAAAAGAATTTAAAAGAATATATATAAGTAATTAAAATAATAAACTTTATAGTAAGTTCTTATGTTCTAGTAGAAGAATCTTCTCTTTGAAAAGTTCTTTGACAAAAAGTTCACTCTGTAATGCCTTTCATTTTTTAGAACTTTTGGTAATATAGATTTACTCATTATATTATTATTTATTTACAAATTTAAGTTATGTAATGTAAATTAGTCTAATGCGTAATTTATATTATTAAAAATTAGATGGATTTTATTGAATTAGAACTTATATCATAAAATTTAAGTCAGGTTAAATAACCTAAGTCAATCTGATTAGCTCTAAGTATTATTTATAACAATATATTATATATTTTATCTTTTTATACTAAATTTTTTTTTTTTAATAATAAATTATTTTTAAATATTTTATAAATAAGAATTTTATATTTAAAATCTAATTTAAAAAACTTTTTTTAATATACTAAAAGTAGTTTTATATACAAAATTTTCAGTTATAAATAGTTTTTTGAAATATTTTAAAAAAAATTTTTTGTTAAATTATTTGTGTTATACCTAATCTTAATTTAATTAGATAAAATTAAAATTATTATAAATAAATATATAATAAGTTATTACAATTATATTCATTCTTTTTTTTTATTTTTTTTTATTTTTTTTATTTTATTTTTTTTTAAAAAATTATTATTTATTACATACAGTCAACCCTCTCTAAATATACCCTCTTGGGACCATAATGAAAATTTTAAAAAATGTGCATTTAAAGAAGGTGTGCATTTAAAGAGAAAATTTTTATATAAATTCTATATGCTTGGAACTGAATAAGAGCATGCATTTAGAGAGAAAATATATAGTATATGCATTTAAAGAAGGTTGATTGTATACAATTTATTATCAGTCTTTTATATTCATATGATATTTATATAATCATAATAATTGATGATATTTTAATTTTATTCATCTAATCATCTCAATAATTATTATTATTTTTTACTATTTTTTCTTAATCTCTAATAATCTTTCTTCTTTTACTATTCTTCTCAAAAGTATTTTCTATCATATTTTAAAATATTTTAATATTTTTTAAAGAACTTTAGTATTATATATGTAAATCAATATTATATTCCTTTAAATATATTATATATATTTACTATTTTAGTTTATCTGTTATTTATGCTATTTTACTTTTTTCGCCTTGGCTGTATTACATACAAATATTATTTCAAATTCTTTGCACTATATATAAGATATAATTGAGAATATTTTAAATGAAAATGGTAATGTATTTTTTATTAGAGTTGTTCTTAAGTGTTAGAGTTAGGTTAAAGCTTAGGTTTAGAGTTTAAGTTTAGATTAGTATTAATATTAAAAGTTTAGAATTTAGGATTTAAGGTTAGACTAGAGAATTTTAGTTATAAAATCCCCACTCTTCAAAAAGGAGTCTCAAGGCTATTAGGTTAAGAGACATAGGGTCTGCTACTCTAAAGGTATTATAAATTAAGTGGTAAGATATATTTAAATCTATTGATACCATTCTTGTAAAATCCAAAGAAAAACGTGATAAAGAGTATTCACTAGACATTAAAAGATTTAAATCAGCTTGTAAAACTTTTAAATTTAATACAAAAGGGTCAATGACAATATAGAAAATATAGAAAAGTAGAACATAATTAAAAAGATTGCAAGATACAATCAGATGATAATTAGTTAGTTTTATGCGAAATGTTTACATTGTATCATATTGCTTATATAATAAAAAAAGATTGCTATTTTATTCAATTTATTGTATTAAATCTATAGTGATAAAAATAATGTACAGTACACATAATGATAATAATCATGTGATATAAGAGACATGCAATAAATTGCCATGACAATAAAAAATAAAATCCTTTTTGTTATATTTTATTTTTATTTTTTTATTTTTTTTTATTTATTTTTTTATTATTTTATTTTATTTTTTTTATTTTATTTATTTTTTATTTTCTTTTTATTTCTTTCTTTTTTTTCTTTTTTTATCTTATTTTTTATTTTATTTTAATTTTTTATTAATTTAAAAGTAGGCCTTTAATGTAAATATATATTTATTATATATTTTTATTATAATAATTATTCTTTTAATTTTAATATATACTATAAATATATTTTATTGGTTTGAAATATTTCGATTTCATGTATAGTTAAATATATAAAGATAGCTAAAGATCTATATATGGGGGTGGTCAATAAAAAAGGGGAAAATCTACAAATTTTGAGTAATTTTAGTTATTAAGCTAGTTTTGTTCACATGATCATGATCAAAAGAGTGAACCAATAAAAAAATTTTTGACTAAAAAGTGGATTTCCCTGACCGTCTCCCATATGTAACCAAAGGCGAAAAAGTGAAATGATTAGCAAAATTCACATCAAAAGTATACCTTTTCCAAAAAAAAAAAGAATTATAAATTATTAAAAAAAAATAAATAAAATAAAAATTAAAAAATCACAAATATTAAATAAGATTAAAAAACAAATTTAAAAATTAAAAAAAATTAAAAAATTTAAATTAATAAAATCATTAAATAAATCGAAATATTTGTAATTAAATAAATATGATAAAAAAATAAATTAATTAAAATCTATTTTTTAATTCGATATTAAAAAAAATTAGAAAAAAAAAAATATAACTTAAAAAATTAAATCTGAAAATCAAAAATCTGTCTTTATTTAAATATAACCAATTAGAACAATTTCTTTACCATTATAAATACAATTTTTTTATAATGTATCTAAAGTTAAAGTTAGTTTTATATTTTGGATTAATCTAATTATAACAACATGTTACATGTAACATGTTATTACAATTTGATTAATTCTTATAATTTTATTTATCATAAATAAATTTTAAAATATAATTGAACTGATGCAATCAATCACTTAATGCTAAACGAAGGAAAAAGTCTCCTGCAAACTGCAAACTCTAATATGTCATTGTCTTTAAATTAAGCTTTTTCATTTTAGTATCAGTATTTTTTTTTATTTTGTTGATCAAAATTACAGAGAATGTGATTGTGAATTCATTGGATTTATTATCTGAAATTATGAAAAAATGAAATACGCGAAAAGAAATTTGAAGAAACTCATCGAGTTGAAAATGGTACGAGAATCATCGATTATTATTATCTGTAATATTACGAATTTAAGAAATTATATGAGATAGCTGTGCACTACATTTTTATTTCTTTTATTTTTTCTTTTTTGATCACAGCGCATCTGTGACATGCATTACATGCATTAAAAAAATGCTTGATATTTTATTATTTCAAATTTATAAATCCATGGCAACAACGACGACTACTTCTTATTTTAGAATTCTTGCATTTGTTGTTAAATTTGTGCAAAATATAATTCAAAACAACTTTTAAACTTGCGTAACCGAATTCGTTTTTTGTTTTTAATTCATTTTACTGTACTTTATATTTATTTTTATATTTGAAGAGTATGCTAAAATATAAAAAACCGAAAAAACCATTAAAATTATATACAGAAATCACTGGATGCCACCGACGATCCATTGCAAGAATAGGTTAGATCCTTTTTTAAAAATAACCAAACAATAGATTATTTATGGAAATTCATTTAGTCATTATACATATGGGAAAAACTTAAACCGAGGGCTGAACTGTCCTTGCATAAAATGAGAATATTATCCTAGAACAATTGTAAAAATTTCTTCTTACATAATGGTTTTAAGAAGAAATTTAGAAAGAGCCTTAACAGACTTGGAAACTAGAATTAAAGAATTAGAACAAAGTAACGAAGGGTTACGTTTACAATTCAAAAATTTAGAGGAAAAGTTCAAAGAGCGAGAAGGAAAAACCAAAACCAAACAAGAAATTATTAATAAATTAGAAGAAAAGATTAAAGAGCGAGAAGAAGAAACCGAAAACAAACAAAAAACCATTAATAAATTAGAAGAAAAGGTTATAGAACGAGAAGAAATAAACAAAGACAAACAAGAAATTATTAATGAATTAGAAAAAAGGATCATAAACCTTGAATTAATTATATATGATGATACTACTTTTAGTTTAACCATTACAGATACAAATAAGGATGACATATTAAATGCCTTAGGCGGATTGCAAAGATATCGAAAATTAGCAAAACTCACTTGTAATAGTACTCAAATTACCAGCTTACCAACTTTACCAAACTCCTTAACGGAACTTGATTGTTCTGGTACTCCAATAACTATCCTACCAACTTTATCCAACTCCTTAACTAAACTTAATTGCTCTGGTGCTCCAATAACTATCCTACCAACATTGCCCAACTCCTTAACAGTACTCAACTGTCATTGGATTAAAATAAATAGCTTACCAACATTACCCAACTCCTTAACGAAACTTTATTGCTCTTATACTAAAATAACTATTCTACCAACATTACCCAATTCCTTAACAGTACTTAATTGCTCTACTACTCCAATAACTATCCTACCAACATTACCCAACTCCTTAACAGTACTCAACTGTCATTGGACTAAAATAACTAGCTTACCAACATTACCCAACTCCTTAACGAATTTTGATTGCTCTTATACGCCAATAACTATCCTACCAACATTACCCAACTCCTTAACAGTACTCAACTGTCATTGGACTAAAATAAGTAGCTTACCAACATTACCCAATTCCTTAACAGAACTCTATTGCTCTAATACTCCATTAACTATCCTACCAACATTACCCAACTCCTTAACAGTACTCAACTGTCATAAGACTAAAATAACTAGCTTACCAAATTTACCCGATTCCTTAACGAATATCGAACCTGAATCTTTAAAGGCTCGATATATCAATAACAATCAACCTTTCTTTAAGTTCATGTTAACTTGATTGGAATTCATATTTAAAGCTTGTAATAAGCGAATATTTAAGAAAAAATTATGAAAACGTTTGTCACGATTACATTCATTGATTTTACAATAGATAATTTGTAATATGTAAGAATAAATTTTTTTAATATATAGTTTCAAATATGAAATTACGCATTTCATTTAAATATATTTATGAAAATGAGCAAATTTTAATAATAGTTTTCCTCTCGCAATATATTTAAATTTTATTCGAGATTTTTTAATCAATAAATATTATACGTCTAATTATTGAACAATACCATCGATACGACTCAATTGTCTCATCATCTTTTCTTATTTAAAATAATTTTGTTATTATTTATTGAATAAGATGTGGGATAACTTAATATAGAAAATGTTGCTTTTTGAATGATTTCTAAAGAAACAAATTTCATTTAGACTCAACTAAAACAAACTTATTCCACTATCTTTAGGATTTATTAGTTGTTTTATTTTCGATTATACAAAAGAAATTTTCGGCATTCCTGAATTTTAAGAACCACTAAATATTTTTTAGATGACAAGACTCATTAAGTTATTATTATATTGTTATAAAAGTTAAATGGAATACTCACTTTCTAATATTAAAATAAAATGAATTGATTAACTTGTATTATGACATTTGATAGACTTAGATCAGACATGAAGTGCCAATTTATAACTTAAATAGGAATGAATAATATATTAAAAAATGATTTGAAAGGATAGAATATTTATAACAATTTATAAATAAAGAAAAATAAGTTTATTGACGAGTCAGATCCAAAAATTAAAGAAGCATTTGAAACGTGAAAATAATGCGAAAATGGAGCATGCTTTGAGAAAATAGATCGTCTTATGAAGTCTCATTGTTATTTATATATATTTAACATTAAATTAAAATTGTAAAAATGATACCATTCGGATTTCCTAGAACCGCAATATGATCGGATCATTCTTTCAAATTTCTACGGATTGGTATATCCAGATTGAAGGAATAAATAATCGGATAAACGATCTATACCAAACTTACGTTTTTAAATTATTTTCGAGAATTTCGTAGGATGCACTTACTTTGGAGAAATATAAATTTTGTTAAAATTTTTTTTTGTTGTACCAATTTACAAATTTAGCTAAGGAATTAAAATTAGACAGATTTCCCCCTTTTCTACTGAAGTTATATATACAGTATATGCTTACTAAAAAAAATAAATAAGATTACAAAGAAAAGCTTAATCTTCATTTTGTAGAGTTTTAAATTCTATAGTGATTTCATATAGCTAGAAGGCTTCAAAAATATAGCTAGGAACCTTTCTGAATATAATTTTCAGATTTTAACCCTAGAACCTCCATTTTCGCATTATTCAACTCAACTCAAAAAAAATGAGTTGAATAGAGTTGATCCTTAACTTGACTCAACTTGACTCATTCAGTACTCTAAGTTTGATTGAGAATTTAGATCAATTTTAGATTTCTTTACTATTCAAGTTGCATATTTAGATTCAAATAGAATCATTGATTAATAGTAATCTATCTATATCTTTAAGTTCTTTAAATTTAACTTTGTAATGGTGACACATTGTCATAAGTTTTGGATCTCTATAATGCATCTAATAATAGTTTTATATCGAAAAAAAATTTTTATTTGTGTAATAGTAGCATCTTATAGAATCTTAGTTATCATAATCAACTGTGCTAGAATAAAGAGATGTAATTTTTGTATTATAAGAAGTAAAAATGTGACTTTGTACATGTTTAAAATCTGCACTTGCAAAGATCATTTCATTTACTGGAATCTAAAAAAGTAACTTTGAGAATATTGATAAAAGGATCTGCAAGAAGTTTTCAAGTATTATATCTGTGAAAGATGTGTAATCAAAAAAATATTTATCTATAATTTTAGCAATTTTCTGTTAAAAGTTCATATTAGGATATTTTTCAAGTGGATAATATGCAAAAAAATTTTCAGTATTAAGGAGAGGTATAGCAAATGCAACAGAAGTATTGTCAAAAATATTTTCTGATATGTCTGATAAACTGTTGCTATTCATTATATTTCCTTTAGAAGAAGGAATAGCAGTTTTATCTGCTTTATTTTATCTTTTATTAATATTATTGGTTGAACTTTTTGCGAGTGAGTCAACTTCTGTAGTATTAGTATTCTTAGTAAAAATTGGTTCAGTGAATATTTTTGGTAGTTCTTAAGTAATTTTAGAATTAAGAATCTGAGTAATATTTTGTTTTTAGCTGATTGTCTGTTTGAAGAAAATGATATATAATAATTATGATTGTTAGATTTTTGCGATTTTTTAGACATATTGGTAATTAGCAAAAAGAGTTTTATTTTTTTTATGTTATCTGATTTTACTAAATAAATTTTACTTCTATTTATATAAATTTAGTATTGATTAATTTATAGATCTTTCTTTTGATTTTTATTCTTTTCTTATTAATTCTAATTCTCATTTTCTATTTTTAATTTTAATTTTTTTTTTAATAAATTTAATTTATAGTTCTTATTTTTTCTTTTAATATTTTTAAATTCCTAATTTCATTTATTAATAATTTTTATTATTATATTCATCATTCATAAATTCAATATTATTTTTAATTACCTTTTATGATTTTATATATGTATAATAATATAACAAAAGAAAATTTTTTACTAAAGAAAACTTTTTTAATTATATAATCACATGCATAAATTAAAGTTGATTTAAATAATTTTAAAATCAAAGTTTTAAGCAATTTTATTGTAGCAAAGCAACTTTCTTTAATTATAAGTTTGTGAAAATCACTAAAAAAAGAAAAAGAAAAAGAAAAAATAATGTATATATACAGTCCCTAGCGAAAAGAATGGCGGTAGAAGACTGCATATATTTTAGGCTGCAGTTTTACTACTTTCCAGATTTAGGCATTCGTTTATATGTTCAAATCAGATATTGGAACCTGAATTAAAAAGGTAAGTTAAAAAAATAAGGTTTGTTATTTGTTTTTATTTTAATTTCCTTTTTAAAACTATGCTAAGCTCTTTAAAAATACAAAGAAATTCTGTTAAGTCACTTTAGGACCAAAAAGTGCATAATGCAAAGGAAATTTCTAATCAATTGTGCATTTCTTTGCGTACATGTGAACGATATATCAGTTTACTAAATAAAACTGGCAAAATTTCTATTAGTCACTCTTTTGGCTGTCCAAGAAAATTGACTTCAAATCAATGCTACTATATTAGAAAAATTCTGCAACATAATCATTTTACTACAGCAGGCAAAATTAAGGAAAAATAAAAAAAAAAAAGATCCCAACCTTGATGTCAGTGAACTTATAATACCTTGTGAGCTCAACAATCTTGGATCTGTTTCTGTTTTTTCAAGAAAGGTTCCTTTTTTGACTCAAAAAGTGAAGGAATTTCGTTTGTCTTGGGCACGTTGTGACAGGTAAAATTTTAGATAGATTTAATTGGTAGAATAGAAAGTCAATTTTATTGCCATGTAGATCTTCTATGAAGATCAT